>JANPYM010000001.1:3039550-3117869 GCA_025890175.1 Ciborinia camelliae
TCTCAAGTCGGAGATTCCCTCGCCAGCCAGTGCTCGAAATAAGAGACGCGCCACGGGCCCAGCGACTGCGTCGAATCCTTCGGCATTCAACATGCAGTCGGGTTCATCCATGGCAGGACCTTCCTCGGCGGGCTTAGATGATTCCAACATGACCTCGTCAATGGCACCACCGGCCAAAAAAAGTCGCACCAATACTCCCTGGACACCTGCCGAAGAGCAGAGATTGAAGAATATGAGAGATGCGGGTAACAGCTGGGCGGATATTGCAAAGGTAAGAAGATGAGATAAAAAGGCTCCTTTGGAGCGATCCAAAAACGACATCTCATGTCGAGTCGCACAAAGCCTCGAGATAAAATGAAGACGCGAATCTAAACATGTATTTGCAGACTTTCCCGGCCAGAACTGAAGGGAGTGTGAAGAAGCACTGGTATAAGGTAAATACATCCTCTCATTTTTTGCACCATGATGCTTGGCTCGCTCGGATGAGAGTCACTGTGTGGATGATGGACATGGGTTAACGGATTTTTAGGACATGCATTATGCGGAATTTGCGGAAGATGAGGTACGTTCTGTCTTTGCGGCATCATGCATACGGTACGTGCTGATGCTCAAATAGAGTCAGGCTTTGCTCGCTGCCATCAAGGATTACGAGGCGAATAAGTGGAAGGCTATTGGGCAGAAAGTCGGGAAGCCCGCTAAGGTTAGGCTCGATTTTTCCTCCTTGTATGAGTTTGTATCTCGAGACATGCTGGTCTCGAGATACGTATAGTGTTGAGGTATTGGTACTGGTCCTGGTACTGGTACTGATATACGGAATGACCTTATGAATCGTCTGCTGACCCACACCCCCACCTTCCCAATAGGCATGCGAACAATACGCCAAAGATAATTTTGGCGGCAAAATATAAAGGGGGGGCTGGGAGGGATGCTTTGTTCACGTTTCTTCGAAAGTACTATAACTTTGGCTTGGCTCTTGGTTTGGGGAGAAAGTTACTTTACCTATATGTACAAGCATGGATGTTATTTGCCTGCCCAAGGTCCAAACCATTCCATGACCATCTTCCCTTCTCTCTTTTTCAAGTTTTCTCTCCCCTCCTCGTCTGGGATGGTGTCATGGTATCATGAACGAATGAATGGATCAATGGATGAACGGGATGGAAAGGACGGAAGGGCGGGATTTTTCACGGCGTTGAATTGCGACGACGACATTTTTCTTTCTTTCTCTTTTCTCCCCTCCCTTTTTTTAAAAAAATCTTGAATGACAATGGCGATCGCAGTGGCCATGGCAATGGTGCACCGCATGGCGCATGATCGGATCTTGATTGATATATTTCTCCTTCACATTTTTTTCTTCCGATTTTCCATATCATCTCAAAAAGTTCCTCTTCCACACGTGGTGCTTGACAAACTTTGATTCTTAGCTAGTGAGCGAGCGTGGGAAACTTGGTGGCCTGCTTTCTTCTTTTTCTTCTTCTTCTGCTTCTTCTTCTTTACATCCCTAGGGTATTTTTCTTCTTCTTGAATTTGGAGCATTGTTTCTCGAGGATAGGAGAGGATATGGTAGGCCAGGCTCAGATAGGGCGTATGTATGGATGGGGAATGGAGGTATGATATATCATGGAAAGGACGGGGGGGGGAAAGATAGGAAAGATAGGATAGGAAACGAAAGGAAATGAACGGAAAGAAGAGGAGTATTCCGAGGGGGAAGGGAGGGGAAGAAAAGGTTTCACTCAAAGCTTGACGCTTGAAACAAGAAATACCACGGATTTTTATATTTCCAGGTCCCCGTTCCTCGGGATGTAGATGCACATGTGCGTGAGCGAGATGAGGTATTTCGTATACATTGAGACGGAGACGAGCAACGAGAGCCGAAAGTACACACGCGCGTCGTATTTTTCATACATCCATATCATAGGTATCTTATCATATGAAAAGAAATGTGAGTGAGAAAGATACCTAGTACCTCGTACCTACCTTCGTACCTACATTTGGAAGACCCAATTTGTCGAGGGAGGTAGGACAAGGTATAACGTAGGCATCTCGGTACGCCAGGACGTAAAGGAAAAGGAAATTGGTGGTGTGTGGAACGAAACGCTTCGTCGATAATCTTATCATGCGGGTTGCCGCTGTCTAATATACTTTTTGGTATGGATAGGGTGGTTTGGATCTGATGGGTTGGATATCTAGGTAGATGCTCTATCTATCTCCTTCTCGCAGTTTACCATATATTCATTTATTCTTTTATTCACATTTTAAATACATACTATGATAAACTATAAGGTAGGCGTAAGCATCATAACGAAAACCCGGTTCGAGAAACCCGTTGGTTCCTGGCTTGATCTGAATCTGATCTGATATAGAATCTTGACAGCTAGCATACTAGGTAGGTAGTTAGTACCTAAGGTAGCGGCACGATAATCCCGCGGCGAGCACTTTACACATCCGTGGCTCGACCGACCAACGGCGTTACATAGGTACTGTACTATCTATCTATACATACTAGTATCTAGGTAGGTCTAGATAAAGTAGGTATCTACCTAGTTCAGGTACGGACGGTATCTCCCGTATGTACAGTACAGTAAGTAATAAGTAAGTCGTTCACGATAATTTTTAATGAACATGAGGGGAGATGCAAGGCTGATGGATGGATGATCTTTTACTTCTATCGGGTAGTATCCATACTAATTTACCTATCTAGTATGAATGAAGTGAAGAGTAACATGGAAGGGTGAGAAGGCTTGGCAAAGATCTTTTCTTATACGGGGGGTGGGTGATACATGTATTTCTCGAGGGAAATCATGTAATCTTACTTGGTATTGATACTTGCCATTTGTACTTACTACTTCCCATTTGTACTTACTACTTCCCATTTGTACCTACTTTATGTGATAAAAAAAAATGTCTGCCGCAGAAGTTAAAAAAGGGCGTTGTCATTCCCCATTCCAAGCAACGCTCCCACATATTTTCCCACCGTTTAATTTATTTAAACTTTGTTTCTTCTTTTTTTCCTTTTTTGAATCATCACAACCTCGTGGGGATTTTCAGGGGTGGGCTGAACCTTAGAATGTCTTAATTGTTAATTGTTCAAACGAAAAGTTTATCCCCGGAATTTGAATTTGGGTGGAGCGAGCGGACGGACGGATGGGGTTGTCTTCGCTTTTTGACTTCTCCGTATATTATTACATACGATTCATATTGATAGCTAGGAAGATCAACGTAGATGGTTCATCACTTCATCATGTACACACTAATTAGTAAATTTATTATTCACATACTACCTACACTACTTGGGTAAACACCACACTGTAGCACACCTCATCATCCAAAAGATGTAATCTTACAACTCCAGGCTGACTGTAGTACCTATACCTTACCGTACTCGCTCATCAGCACTAATCAACAACAATCTTCCTGGAAAATCTTCGTATTCATTTTCCCTCTGTGGCCCAAAAATGATTCGTATTTTCGTGTTTGCGCAGTAGGTAACATTAATTACAAATTGGCTCTATCCAGCTCTATTCGCAGATGGCCCTGAAGGTGGGTATTATTATTTGCCTCCTCTCAGTACAACATGTCTTTTTATTAGCATGTGGCATTGGATGTGGCATGTGTGCATGGATTGAGTACGAGGTTCCCCATATTTTATATTTGTGATGCGTTTTCTTTTGTTGGATGATGATGAATGGATGGATGGAGGAATCATAATACCTAATGAGCGAATGGAATAATCATTACCTAATCAAGCTGGAGCTTTGAATTCTCCACACTTCCACTTTTTATAATGGGTCTAGAGAGGGTGAGAGCTAAAATGATCCCATCAATAATCCCCGGCCAAATCCCCGGCCAAATCCCCGGCCACCGTGAGAAAAGTTAAAGTTCAGAACTGCCTAGTCGGGACGGCACGGCCGATCGATACGGGATCTACTAGGTTAGGATGATCAATGATGGCGGGGCCCGAGGGTATCAATTAACAATCTTGAGAGGAAAGTAGTATGTTTATTTACCTAGGTATTGTAACCAACTTGGAGGTTGGTAGAAGTCTTCCTAAAAATAGAAAATTTCTGTCGAGATTTGGTTTGATTGCGAGCTGTTCACTTTGATGTCAACGTGATTGATTGTAATTGTTGAATGAAATGAAAGCTACCTACCTAATGCCAAATACCTACGTACCTAGGTACCTAGGTACGTTAATTGATACATCATGAGGTGCAGCCGCCTTTAAACACCTGCACAAGTGCACACACAGGCAGTGAATAAAATAATTGGTAAGACCAGTAAGACCAGTAAGACCAGGGATATTGCATGGATGAGTGGTCTTTAAGTGGTCTTATCTTTTCTGAGGTAGCCTTCCCCATTAAATGGACATCACTCTCCCTCTCATCCTACTCCTTTCCCCAACTTCGACAATTTGTTCAAGAATAATTCAACACGCTTCATAGGAGTCCATGCTCGACATCACTCGTTAATCGTCGTAGCATCTTGAATATTATCTTGTCGGACACATTCGCTTGTGAATCGATTCTTCCATTAGTTGAGGTACTTACATACGTTGCCAAGCAAGCAAGCACTTGATTAATCTTTTTCTATTTTGGTATTTTCAGGGAAGGAGCTCTATGAAGGAACGGTAAACGCGCATCGTACTGCTATACCAACATAATAACGACGAGGAAAGACATAGGGATCTTAGAATTCTGCGGGGGGATTACTTCTTATTCCAACTTTCGACAAGAAATCCAACCGCATCGCATACTTATTCATTCGATACGGAGAGATTCATCTGCAATTATCCGTTCATCTTACGTCTTCATCGCGTACTCTCCTATATTTAACTCTCCTATCGACGTACCACCTTCAACCCTCTCGATATCGCCAATCGTTTCGGTATCGACTTTTTGTGGTTTTCTTTTTTATCTACTCTGCATATACATACAAAATGGTTAGAACATCAACATTGTTGGCCTTCTTGGCTTCCGCATCGGTGGCGCTCGTTATTGCAGATTGTACTCTTGACAGTCACTGTCCTGAAGATGCTCCATGCTGCTCTCGTGAGTAATATCTTCTGGGATGCAAGTATGAGGGGATGGACTAACGATTGCAGAATATGGAAAGTGTGGTACAGGAGCATATTGTCTGGGAGGTTGTGATCCTCGAATGTCATTTTCTCTCGATTCCTGCGTACCGGAACCGGTCTGCGAAAGCGCTTCATATACCTTTAGTAGCTTGAACGGCATCACTTCAAACACAAAATACTTGGGCGATGCATCAAAGACGAGTTGGGTTTACAGTGGGGATCCAGTAATCTACAATAATAATGTGTTGTTGACTATGGCGGTTGATTCGGTCGGAACGGTTATGGCATCTTCGACTTATATGTGGTATGGAAACGTTAAAGCAAAATTCAAGACTAGTAGAGGTCAGGGTGTAGTAACAGCTTTCATTCTATTTTCGGATGTGAAGGATGAAATTGATTTCGAATTTGTTGGTTCGAAATTAACTACTGCTCAGTCCAACTACTACTTCCAGGGTATCACAAATTGTGAGTAAATCTTCCATGGATACTCGAAAATTGTACTAACCGGTTATTAGATGATAATGAGCAGGATATCACCCTTTCCGACACATTTGACAACTATCACACTTACGAAATCGATTGGACCCCTGACCAGATCACTTGGCTTGTAGATGGACAGGTCGGCCGTACAAAGAAGCGCGTAGATACCTGGAATGCAACATCAAACCAATGGGACTTCCCACAAACTCCTGCCCGAGTCCAACTTTCTCTCTGGCCTGGTGGTCTCGCCACTAATGGTGCTGGAACCATCTCTTGGGCCGGTGGTGTAATTGACTGGAATTCCCAGGATATCCAGAACAACGGTTACTATTATGCCTCGTTTGAGTCGGTCGATATCTCGTGTTATAACGCAAAATCAGCTCCTGGAACCAACTCTGGAACGTCATACTATTATAACAGTGCTGTGGCCACTAACAACACGGTGGTTGATTCGAACAATGCCACTATTCTCTCGTCCCTCTTGGGTACGGGAACAAACTTGACAGCAGGAGCACCCGCAGTAGCTTCTGGTTCCAATACCGCTTCCAAAGCCACTCCCACTCCTGCTTCCACTATTGCAACAGTTCCTGGACTCACGGGTTCTAATGGTGGAGGAGTTGGAGACACACATTCTGACGATGGCAGTAGTAGTGATTCCAGCTCAGGAACAGACGCAGCACCATCCAGTACTTCAACAACTTCAAGTTCAACTAGCAATGGTGGATTCTCTCAAGGAGACGGCTCTTCCTCTTCTTCATCATCCAGCAAAAGTAGTGCAGATAGCCTCGGCGCCAATCAAGAACGAGTATTCAAAGGGAGTTTATTTGCAGGTGTCGTGGCGGTCGTTGCCATGATGGCTATGTAAATTCTGATTATTTTTCTTGGGGTCCTTTTTTTTGTATACTGGAGTGGGGAGGAGGGGTTTTGGGCATTTGCATATTTCTTTTGGACGATTCGTTTGGCATTGGGATTGGTACTCACTCACGTTACAATAACATGAATATTTCTTTTTACAGCTTCTGTTTCCGCACTGCCTGATGGTTATTTTTGAGAGTAGATATGGAGAGTGGGGATTGGTGATATCACTTAATGGCGTTTTTAGCTGTCCAGTCCTTTGGGGAGAGGGAGGTAGTTAGTGGAAGAAAAGAGAAAAAGGGGGGGGGGTTAATACGCTTCTTGTGCATACTTTTTTTTCGTTATCGGCTACTCTGGAGTGGATAGGTGGATAAGGTGAAATGATGGATGAAGGGGAAACTGAACTGATAGGATAGAACGTGATAAGATTGATTGATTGATGATGGATCATGCAGGTGGCCATGGGATAACGATTACCATTCGAATGGAAGATTTGAACGCTTACAGAATTTTACGTTACTAGGTATAAAAAAGCAAAGCAAAGCAAATGGAAGCGAATGGATATTGGAAATGCCCAATGCCCGTGGATAATGTAAGATGGGATTGTAAATACTCTGTAAAGTATTTTGGGTTGGATGGTGGGGATTTGGGTGGGTAGGTGGGTAGGTGGGTAGGTGGGTAGGTGGGTAGGTGGGTAGGTGGGTAGGTGGGTAGGTGGGTAGGTGGGTAGGTGGGTAGGTGGGTAGGTGGGTAGGTGGGTAGGTGGGTAGGTGGGTAATGATGATTTGTTGTGTTATGTAGGTAGGTATGGATGGATGGATGTAGTGTTGGAGGGGTTAGGCGATTTATAATGGCTAGTGGCTAGTGGCTGGCTGTAACTTTGGGGGGGATTTAGATGGAGATTGAGGAAGGGAGGAGGGAAGATGGGTGTTTCGGAATGAATTGGAAGGGTTGAAGATTTAGGTTCCGAGGGCCGGCGGGTGGATGGTGGATGGTGGATGGTGTATGGTGTATGGATTATACAGGGGAATTGGGGAATTGGGGATGAGGAAATGAGGAAATGAGGAATTGAGGAATTGATATAAATTGTAGGGTATAGGGCTGGAGGGTAGGGCTGGTATATATAATAGGTAGTTATTAGTAAGTACTTACCTACCTACCTAGATCTGTTGAGTTCACTACCGGGTTATATGGTTGTTTGTTATTAACATGGGTTGGGTAGAGTATTGATCTATGATCTATATGTTATTTAGGTAATGTGGGGTCTGGGTCTGGGTCTGGGCTAATAAGTAAGGTTAAGGTTAAATAAGGTTGATGGGAGCTTGGGCTTTCGTTAATTGATTGATAGATAGGTAAACTTTATTTCGTTTGATAGAATTGGAATTGGAATTAGAATTTCCAAGGTTGATCGTGATGTGATGCGATGTGATGTAAACTTATGGATGGTGACTGGTGTGTGGTGTGTGGTGTGTGACTGGGCTGATTTATTTTATTAATAAGTAAAGTATTTGGTATCTTTATATGGGTATATAGATGGGCATATAGATAAGGTAAGATAGATAGATATATTTAGATAGGTAGATAATATATCTATCTATATATTGTATTTTTGAAGGAAATATACAATATATAGGTAGGTAGGTAGTAGGTGGGTATGGATGGATACACAATATTGGTACCTACCTAGGTAAGTAGGTATGGAGGTAAGATGAAGATAGATTTGGATTTGGATTTCGTTTTGGTTTTTGGGTAAACGGTTCGTGTCTCAGGATGGATGAGACGCCGGGAATAAAATTTTGGAGGTAGGTAGGTAGCTGGAGGTAGGTATCTGTTGATCCTTTGCGCGGTTTCATATGCTGGCTGGCTGGCTGGCTGTGTTACGTTTGAGGTTTTGGTATGGTATTTATTGGTATTTATTGGATTGCGGTTGTTGGGGTTTTGGGGAGAAAGAGGATAGAGAGGAGAGAGGGAATGAAGGAAATGAAATGTAGTGATGAATGATGGATGGAAATACAGTGAGGGTTTTATTATATTATCTACCTAGTAATTTTACTGGTTTATTTATTGGGAGTACAGGATAGTAGGTAAGGCAGGGTAGGGTTTTGGTATGACTATATACGTGGAGTAAGGTTATCTAGATACCTACTTAAAGAACTTTGCAGTTGGTGACAGTGGAATACTGAAGCCGTTTTATTTCATTTCATTTCATGATTATCTTTGTATACCTACTTTTCCTTCAAGATTTAAAACCGTTGCACAGTTTTTAATGAATTCTTTTTTTTGTATCTCATTCCCCTTTTCTTGTTTGTTTGATTTTCAGCAGCGAGAATCTAGATGGGCCTGGTGGTCACTTGGAGCTTACTTATCTGGTACCTATTTGACTCGGGGTAGTTTAAATTGAATACGACTGTATGATCCGAATGATTCCAACGCATCTTTGATAGGGCTACATTATTTGCATTACCTGCCGTTTGTCATCTTTACGATCCTTTTTTAGAACTGCGCCACGTTATTCATACAAGCCTTTTCCAAGATCACTTTCACTTCTTGGTTCTAATTCCCCGCGTTGATTTAATCACCTTTCGCTTTTCCGTTTTCTCCAAGACTTAATTTTATTATGAAGGTTCAAAGCTTGTTATGGCCGTTGCTTGGCTTGAGTGGTGCGAGTGCTCTTACGGTTGATACTTCTCAGGCTGGTATGTTTTGAGGGTTCTTGTTGGTGCCATATGTTGGGTTTATTGATGAATGGATCTAACCTGTATTTTTAGATTCGATAAAAAGTGCCGCGAGTACCGTGGCTGCAAATCTGGTATCATATTATCATGGCAATGAATCTGTATGTACATCTGATATTCATATCCTTCGATATAAGTTCTCTCCTAATATACTACAGGGTCAAGTCCCAGGACTTTTACCTCCCCCATATTTTTGGTGGGAAGGTGGTGGTATGTTCATGACTTTAATAGACTATTGGCGCTACACGGGCGATACATCATACAACAGCATCGTCTCCGAAGCTCTTCTCTTTCAAGCCGGTCCAGATGCCGACTACATGCCTCAAAATCAAACCAAGGATGAAGGAAATGACGATCAAGGGTTCTGGGGAATGGCCGCTATGTTAGCCGCAGAATCGAATTTTCAAAATCCTCCCGCAGACCAACCTCAATGGCTCTCATTGGCCCAAGCCGTCTTTAATGAAATGGCCAGTCGATGGGATACCAGTACGTGTGGGGGAGGTCTAAGATGGCAGATTTTCACATTCAACAATGGTTTTACGTATAAGAATTCCATTGCGAATGGATGCTTTTTCAACCTAGGAGCTAGATTGGCGAGGTATACTGGCAATCAAACGTATGCGGATTGGGCGGAAAGGGTTTGGCAGTGGGAACAGAGTGTAGGGTTGATTGATAGTGTGTATAATATTTATGATGGAACTAGTGATACGGACAACTGTGCGGGCGTGGATCATTTGCAGTGGAGTTATAATGCGGGGATTTACTTGCATGGGGCAGCAAATATGTATAATTATGTAAGTCTCTTCCCCCTTATTTCTCCCATTCTCTCGTTTAATCGCTTCCACTTTTCAACCCTTTCCTCTCTCCCTCTCAAATGATACATAAAAACGAAGGAGAAAAGAAAAAAAACATAAACTAACCAGATACCCATCCTTAGACCGATGGCAACTCAACATGGCAACAACGCACAAACCAACTAGTGAACACCTCAATCAACGTCTTCGCCTCTAGCAAAACCAACTCCATCATCACCGAACAAGCCTGCGAGATCCCCAATACCTGCGATACCGATCAACTCTCCTTCAAAGCCTACTTTACCGCCTGGCTCGCCTCGACCTCGATCCTCGCGCCCTTCACGTCCAAAACGATCTTCCCGCTGCTGCAAACCAACGCCAAGGCCGCCGCCGGTCAATGCTCGGGTCCCAACAACGCATGTGGGTTTAAATGGACACAAGCGACGTATGATGGAAACACGGGCATCGGCCAACAGATGAGCGCGCTCGGGGGCATACAGAATGCCATGGTGGCGGTTCCCGGGGCGGATAATAGTAGGAATGTCCCGGTGACGAATAGTACCGGCGGCACGAGCGTGGGGAATAGTAATGCCGGGGGTGGGACGACCGGGAAAACTAGTATGAAGGTCGAGATTGTTATTACGCAGGGTGATCGGGTGGGCGCGGGGTTTGCGACGGTCGCCGTGTTGTTGAGTGTGCTTGGGGGAGCGGGGTTTATGGTTTTGGAGTAGGGTCGTGTGTGTGGTTGGGGAAGGGGGAGGGAAAATCTCTGGCGGGATGAGATCAGTGTGATAGATAGATACCTATTTGATTCCCTTTTTTTTTCTTTGTTCTCGGTAAGAATATGTTGGATACATATCTAGGTATAGAAAGCATCAGGGGTTTTCGAAATTAAAAAAACCAATGAGTGGGTTTGGGAGCGAGTTGGGGAATTGACGTTGGCGTTGGAATTGGTATTGGAATTGGGATGGTCTTATTGGGAATAGTAACGGTAACCTAGAAAGAAATGCTTGAAATCTAGATGGTTTTGAGATCCTTATTGTAGATTGTAGATACGTGGAGGGTGTTGAGATCGGTAGGTACTTATATACCTGCCTATGAACAGAATTAAAATAGAATGATATATACTATACCTATAGGTATGTGTTGTCGTATGTTGTTATATGCATATGCTAATTGGGCGTCTCAGGTAGGTAGATAGGTAGACAGATAGATATCTCCCTTATACCATCGAACTCAACCCTAACCCTAAGTAAGTTATTTCAACCCAATACATAGGTATCCATTCTTTTCCTATCTATTTTTACCCTAACCCCACCCCGAGTGGTGTCCCAAATCAGAAACCCTAGGTAGGTAGGTAAAAATCTTGTCGGTTTCGAGTGTTGGGATCATTATGTGATACCGATGCTATGGCAAGCACATACAGCCGGGCTGCTGGATGGCTAGCGCCCGCGCCCGCGAGCATATATACGTAGGTAGGTACATTGGCTTGTTGTACTAATATTGCCTGCCCCCAATTTGATGTTGGAGGAAAAGAGTTTAGGGAAAGGGGGGCGCACGCCCAAATCTGCTCTTGCTTATATATTTGGATAAAATACGTTTTGGGCTCTGTGGGTGTTGCTCACTGTACCTAGGTAGTGTTGATGAAGCTTGGCGTCTCAAAACCGCTGTGTTTCACGTGATATACATAGGCATGACTCCAAACGTGATGGTGTGTGGGCAACACCCACAGAGCCTGAAACGTATTTTATTTAGATATGCTAGCAATAACAGTACAGTAGCTTGAGGAGAGGGGGGAAGCAGGCAATATTAGTAGGGTAAGTCGATATGGCTATTTTAATTTGTGGGACAAATCACGTGAGCCGATGGCAGTAAAATGGAGAGTTCCGTTTTTTTGCTCCTGCCACGGAACCCTTCTACTTCGTTTCAGGCAAATTGACGAATTTGGTAAGATCTCACGAGAGCACTTGCTTTGATATAAACGGCAGATTGTAGCGTAGGGAGAAATCCAAATTTCAAAGCCTCATTCTTGCAATCACATGTCGTCATAAAACACGTGCAGGGTGGATCGGAAAGTTAGGTTCCCTTGCTTCTTGCCGCCATCTGCCTTTTTACGGAACGCGGGATGCAGAGACATGATTTAAGGGGCGGCGGGAAAAGATATTTGGTGGTGAGATACTTGTAAGGAGAATTTTTTGGGGGATGTACGCGTCGTATGCGATGCTTAATTTGATTGCAACTTGGCAAGAGCTTGGAAGGTACGAATACACAACACAGATGTAGTAGCAGCGGCGCGCCTTCCCTTTTCTGTAAGGAAACGCTCGTACTTGCTCTTTTATTCTGACATGGTACTCGAGTACATCTTTTTCATTTTTATCTTTCTTCCTACATCTTCTCATCCGCTTTTCATGTTTTTCTTCAATAATAACGATGAATCTGTCACTCTTCCTGATCTAATTACTATGGCTGTCAAATGGTATTCTTCTTCTGGAGGACCCCGCCAGACTCTCCCATCCATCATACGGCATGCTTTTGCCACTTTCCAGGCCCGAAACACAGTGCACAAGTCTTCTTCACTTGGAGATTCGAAACATATTTTTCGGGGGAGACCCCCTTCATCTTGTTGGCGCCATGTTTTTCAACTTGGTGAAGAATGCACATCCATTTCAAACGTTCCTTGGCAGTAAAATACACCAAACACTTTATAGACATCTACCGTACTATGGTGCTCTTCTAATTTCATTAGGACTCTGAAACTTTCTGCTGGTCAGTCCCGTGGTTTTTCGTTCCGTCCGATGAGAATATATTATGAAGTCGAGTTTAACTTTAGGTGGTTTGTAGTGTGCATGTTTGAAGTCAAATTGCTCCGACTTTAAAGAGCGCTGTCGTTTGATATCACATTCCAATATGGGAATCTTGCCTAGCTACCACCAAACATTCTCATTCCTCGACTATTCTCGTCTTGACTCCTGAGCGTGTACCAACATGTCTCTGACTTTGGCATCGTCTCCTCGACGCGGGAAAGACGCCATCCACATTCTTCCCACCACCACATTCAAAAACAAAGTTTACATTCTATATATCACCCAATCCATTGGGAATATACTTTTACAAACTTTCACGTCAGTCTTTACACAGGACTCAAGTACTTGTTATTTCAGACATTTCGAAGCCTCAATATCACTTACTCGAGTTCAACTAGACACTACGTCAGGACCATGCGTCCAAATTCACTTCCAAAGAGCCTGCTGCAGGTAGCAGCTTATGGCATTGCTCTCCTTCCTTTCGTCCATGCAGTAGATACAACTATTTACTCAACTGTCACTCGTTATAGGATATCGGTCGTCCCACAATTCACGACTTATACTGAAACCACTTTTTCAGTCGTTACTTATACTGCGCCTCCTTCAATTCATACTGAATATGTTACTGCCACAGAAGTGAAGCGTAGAACTACGACTTTTTATGATGCGACTATGACTATGACTATAACGGAGGCGGCTGCGGCTGCCACTGTATTTGGTAAGTTTTTTCAAATGTCTTGATTGAACATTGAATTGTTTCTAATGACGAATAGCCTCCGAATGCTCTAGCTCGGAATCTTCTTCTGCAGCTCCTTCATTGGATATTCTGAGCAGCTCGACCACTACAGCTTCTGAATCTGTGTCTTCAGGATTCACGGTCCCACCTGTCAATAATTTCGTTTCTGGATCTTCGACTGCCAGTGAAGAAGTGTCAATAACTTCTGAGGTCACTTCTGCTCCACAGATCACTCCTGAGCCACCTCTTACGAATACTGAGCCTGGACAACCGACAGGAGCTGTTGGTACAGAAGAACCGGGGGTTACCACTCAGCCACCCGCTACGCCAACTCGTGTTCAATCAGTCACTGTCCCATCTGCATCTGGTAGTTATAATGCAAGGGATTGTTACTCGGATGATGAGGGTACTGGCTACCCATTATCTCCGCCCATCACTAGTAGTACCAATCCATCGGACACTGATACACCAGCCCACTGCATTGCATTCTGTTCTGCAGCAAACCAGGGTCATCATTTCAAATATGCAGGAATTGAGCCAGGTCATTGTTATTGCTCGGACTCATTGATCATAACAGACCCATCGGATAGTTGTGACTACCCCTGCCCAGGTGATCCATCACAACTATGTGGAGGTGGTGCTGGCCAAACTAGAAAACTCCGACGTCGTGCACCTGCCATCGGGATTATTATTTACGAATTCATTGAAGATTTCTTGCCAACCTCGCCTGTTGTTACGGATATCGCTCCAACCGAAACACCCGGGGAAATTACAACAGAGCTTGTTGTCACCCAAGGACCAGGCAGTACCTCCATAACAGAAATTGTTATCACCGTGGAGCCAGGAGTCAGTTCTACAGAAATCGTTCCAGTTGAGACCCCAGGGGTGTCTTTTACCGAAGTTATTGTCACCGAGACCCCCGGAGTGTCCTTGAGCGAAGTTGTTGTCACCGAGACCCCAGGGGTGTCTGTTACCGAAGTCATTGTTACCGAGACCCCCGGAGTGTCCTTGAGCGAAGTTGTTGTCACCGAGACCCCAGGGGTGTCTGTTACCGAAGTCATTGTTACCGAGACCCCCGGAGTGTCCTTGAGCGAAGTTGTTGTCACCGAGACCCCAGGGGTGTCTGTTACCGAAGTCGTTGTTACCGAGACCCCCGGAGAAACTAGCACAGCTGAGATCGTTGTTACTGAGACACCAGGGGCAACTAGCATTGTGGAAATCGTTGTTACCGAGACCCCAGGAGAAACTAGCACAGCGGAGATCGTTGTTACCGAGACACCAGGGGCAATTAGCACAGCGGAAGTTAATACAGAGGCACCAGGGGCAACTAGCACAGCGGAGATCGTTGCTACCGAGACACCAGGAGCAACTAGTATAGTGGAGATCGTTGTTACCGAGACACCAGGAGCAACTAGCACAGCGGAGATTGTTGTTACCGAGACACCAGGTGCTAGTACCTCAGAGGCACCTAGTGGAAGTAGCACTATTCCACCTGTTAACAACTTTGTATCTGGTAGCAGTACAACTTTGGAGGTCGTGAATACTGAGGAGCCAGTCGCTACCACAACTTCGGGAGGTGCTGTTAATACCGAAGAACCTGGGGCTACCACAACATCGGAGGTCGTGAATACTGAAGGACTGGGCACTACAACAACTTTAAGCCCCGAAGAAACTGGGACTGCTACCTCGATAGGTGCTGTTAACACGGAAGAACCAGGAACTAGTACAACTTCTGAGGTCATCAACACTGAAGAACCGGCAGCCACAACAACCTCAGGAGTTGCCGTTAACACGGAAGAACCTACGGTTGCTACAAGCTCAGGTCCTCAAGAAACCGGGGCCGCAACATCGGAGATCATTAATACCGAGGAGCCAGGCGCTACCACAACTTCAGCAGGTGCCGTTAATACGGAAGAACCTGGAGTTACTAGCACGTCAGAGTCGCCTGAGGGAACTAGCACTGGTCTCCCACCAATCAATAATATAGTATCTGGTAGCAGTACAACCAGTGAAGCCCCAGAATTTACTACTGAAACTGTTTTGACCACAGGTCAAGAGGCTACAGCAACCGCTCTTGTTTCTACCGTTGAGCCAGGATCTGATTCTACGGCCTCCGTATTTATAACGGAAGCTTCAGTAACTAGTAACGGTGTTGAGGTAACTCCTGGCCCTCAAACATCTAGCACGCAAGGAGAAGCCGAGGAGACGACCATCGCTTCAATCGTTGAAACATCAGCATCGATTACAAGCTCCCTCCCAACATCCAGCGCTGGTCCTTCTTATGATTATGTTTGTTCGGGTGCTCCAGCCCTATTCAACGTAGTTATTGATGAACCCGGCAAGCCAATGCAGTGGTTGTCTCAACTTAATTATCCAGATAGTGGAACTTCCGAGAGTACATGGGGTTATGATACATTACCACTTGTAACATCAAGTTCACTAGCATCTAGTTTCAATATTGGATTTGGCAACGCTTTCCAAGGCACCCTTCAATCTAATGGTGCACCAATTACTGGTGCTGTTAGATTGACAGCTTTAGGATCCCCTCTTCAACTTTTCACTGCCGCTCATATTGCAGATAGTATGAGAATCTTCAAGGCATCTGTCGGCTCAGATTGTTCACTTGGCTTGGATATTGCAAACACTGGAGATAATATTTTGGCTCAATGTAGTGGTGTACTTACTATTTTGACGCCGGCTAAGCAGATCCAAAAGGGAAGTGCATGTACACAAGTTCGAGCTTATGCTGTTACAGTTGATGGATCTCCATCATCATCAACATTGGTAACAGCTGTTGCTTCAAGTACAGGATTAATCGCTGAATCGTCTACTGTACCATCTGGAACAGTTGATTTGGTGACAAGTTCTTCAACTTTCTCACCTATTGCAACCTCAACAACGATCGCTGGATGCCCCGTTGCACCATTCTTCAAGATTCTTGTAAATGAGACAGGAATGCCTTCACAATATCTATACGATCCTGTCTCATTTGATGATGACGCTTTGTCATTTACTACTGATATATCACAGAGTTTGGTCTTCTCCTTGTCCCCTGCTACAGGCCAACTTCAATTCAATATTGTAGATTTCTTTGGAAACCCAGTCTTATTAGCATCTAATCAAGATATGCACAATGCTGGGAACGAGGCAATCTTCTTCACTACCGCAACCAAATATCAACAACTTGGTTATCAACCCGTTGTTGCAACTGTTAAGCCAGATTGTTCTATCGGTTTAGCCTTACCATACAACGCCGCTAATATCATACAATCTTGTCACGGATCGATATACTTGATGTTAACACCTGGCGCAGGTTGCGTTACGGTGACATTACAGATGTTGCCATTTAATCCTTCTGCCACAACCACTTCGTCTATTTCGACGACGACGTCTTTTTTAGTCTAAGTTCGGCGAGTCTGGAAAGCCTTCCCGTTACTTCGACTGAAATAATTCTTTCTAGTTCATCAGTTGAATCCTCTAACGGATTGCTAGCTACCAGCTCGCCCGTCTTCACGAACACGCCGTCCGGGGTGGCCAGTTCGTATTCTTTTGTATCATCTTCATTTTTTGACCAGTCACTCTTTAGTTCTGAGGGGCCTACGGCCTCGTTAACATTCGCTTCCTTCCCCGGTTCTTCCTCATCTGCGACTCTTAGTAACTTTGCCACAATCCCTTCTTCATTTCCATCAATTACGTCCGAGCCATTTTCTCAATCTGAGTCCTCCATACAATCCCAGACTCTTCCCGCATCTTCTGGAGAAGAATCCCAAATCCCATTGTCAGCTTCAGAAACCGTTTCTTCTTCTGCCATGCCTTCATCTTTCGTCCAAAGTTCAATTTCAGCAGCCCTATCTTCATACGAAGCTAGTTTGGCATCTTTCTCCGCCGCTCAATCTTCTGGATTCGTGACTAGCCTTTCCGCACCTTCATTATTAAGCCTTGAACCTTCGGGAGCTTTGAGCAGCACTATTTCATTCATATCGAGTGCTGCTTCTTCCAGCTTTGGGGAGGAAACTTCTAGTGGAATTCCACCAGTGAATAATCTTGCTTCTGGATCAACTACAGAGCAGAGTGGCATGTCTACTTTTGAACTGTCATCTCTGTCTGAAGCTTCCACCACTTTTGGACAATCATCTTTGCCTCAGATCACAACCTCTTCCGAATTGGCCGAAACTTCATATCTACAGGTTTCCTCGACTGGGATCCAGCCTAGCTCTTCTCTTTTCCCTATCGAAAGTTTTAGTTCCCAGAGTGTTGCTTCTCCGACAAGCTCCGGTGTCATTTCTGAACCACAAGCAACATACACCTCAGATCTTGGTCAATCGTCTATTTTATCCTCAACACCGGGAGCCTTTAGTCTCTTGCCAAGCGAGATAATACCATCCTTCACAGGAATTTCATCCTCAAATATAGAGATCCCATCTACCCTTGGCTCTGAGTCTTTAACGGGAATAATTTCCAACTTTGAGACGAGTACTCTAAGCAGCCCACCATTATCTTCTTCGATTGAACTCCCCGGGTCGTCAATCATATCACAGGTCTTACCTACGAGTAATAGTTTGTTGGAATCATCCCAAGTTTCTGGTGTGTCTCAAAGTGAAAGTGCTTTCCCATCAGAAACTGGCACAATACAATTATCTGGAGCTGCAAGTAGCACGGATATCTTGTCGTCTCCAGCATCATCAGCCAATCCGTCAAACAGTCAGCCGGCAAGTACACTTCAGGAATCCAGCGGTCTTCTATCAATCACGCCAATAAGTAGTTTGACCGCATCTCTAGGTGTGGAAACATCCATTGGGGTTACAAGTAGCTTGGTGGGACTACAAAGTCAATCTTCTGAGGCTTCAAGCAATATTGGATCAATTCTACCTATAGAGACGATACTTACCACAACTGGAATCTTCGAATCAAGTTCGTCTATTGAAACCAGCAGTGGTATTCCACCTATAAATAACGCAGTGTCTGGAAGTAGCGCTTTGAGCACTTTGGATATTCAATCCACGGTTGAAGTTACAAGTGGTGGTCTTGGATCTATTGCTTCTACGACTGGTTTAATTGAATCGAGCCTATTTGAGGGCCCCAGCAGTACCCTCGGTGTTATTCCAACGTCCACAGATCTCGAATTTGTCTCATCGACACAGGTACCCGAGACTTTACCAGAGAGTGTCAGCCTTACCTTCACAAGCAACCTTGAATCTATTGTTTCTACAACTGGTTCAGTCGAACAAAGCTTATCTGAGACTGTTAGCAACATCATAGGTCCCGTTCAAACCTCTACAGGACTTCAAATCGTTACCTCTGTGCCGGTATCAGAAAGTGCTAGCTTCGAGATCACAGGTAGCTTTGGATCTATTGTTCCTACACAAACTTTTATCGCCTCTTCCATCGAAGCTAGCTCATCTCAGGCTTTCGGTAATTCAGCGGGCGGTGTTGAGACAAGTACAGGCCTCTTCCAATCAGTACAGACACCAGAAAGTTCAAACCCGATATACACGTCCACAGGCTCTTTTGAAGCGTCAATATCGGCGCCACTTGTGGGAAGTACCGCCCAGATTACCTCTGAGTCAAATCTGGTCCCATCCACCAGTCTATTCATCGCAACCAGTGAGCTCTCATCCTCTACCGGAGGCGGTACCATTTCTATATCCAGTTCGATCGAATCCATCACCAATTCAGGATTACCAAATGTAGAGCCATCATTGACAGTGTTCAGTAGCTTATCAGCTATCACCAGCGAGGTGAATTCTGAAATATTCACACCTAGCACAATTGAGATCATAAGTGCGTCAGAGTCATTCACTTTGGAGCCATCTTTCTTTTCCAGTGTCGCTGGCGAATCTACATCTGCCACATCGGGTCTCTTTATATCACCTTCTACCACTATTGGATCGCTTGGATTTGAATCTTCTACTACAGAGCCGTCTCTCGCATTTTCGAGCAATTCACTGATCGTTTCTGAAACAGCCAGTTCTGCATATGCAAGCTCTACAGGCATCGAGTTGACTTTTGGCAATGGTATTGGACAAAGTGGTAGCATATATACATCCATCACTAGCTCTGGCTTTGCAAGTTTGACTGAGAGTTCTGTTTTGAGCACAGAAGGCATAATCTCGAATAGTGCTGGGGAAACATCTAATGCGGCCGAGACATCCATTCCTACTCAAACATTCAATTCAGTTGATATATCGAGCGCTATTCAAACATCCAATCCAATTCAGACATTCAACTCGGCTGAAATATCAAGTTCTGATCAGACATCCAATTCAGTTTATATATCAAGCGTCGTTCAGACATCTATCCCAGTTCAGACATTCAATTCAATTGAATTATCAAGTGCTGTTCAGACATCCAATCAAGCTCTAGCATCCAGTGAAGTTCAGACATCGGGCGAGAGTTTGACATTTATCTCTGCTCAAACATCCAACGATATTCAGATATCTAGTGCTTCTCAAACGTTAAATCCAGTTGAAACATCAAGCTTTATCCAGACAAGTAACTTCTTTGAAACATCGTCTGGTGTTCCAAGTATCGGACCACTTGAACCCACATCGACCTTGCTGGGCGCCTCTTCCACAGAAAGCGACACTGTCAATACTGGTTCTACACCATTGACTAGCGCAGGATCATCTAATATAATCTCGGAATCAATTGTTGGCACACCTTTGTCATCGTTGGAGCCTCAATCGATTGGAATAACGACAAACGCTATAGTATCCGGTACTATTGAATCTTCCAGTTTAATCACTTCACTCGCGATTGGCAGTGCATTGGAAACTAGCCCTGTGATATCTCTCCCGCCTTCATCAACGATTGAAATTGGCTTTAGTACCTCAGTTGTGCCAAACAGTGCATCGGAGACCTTTGTTTCCCAATCGCTGGGAGAGTCAAATGCTTCAGGGTTACCAGAAATATCAAGCATTTTCCCTGAGTCCTCGATTGTTTCTCAAACCCTTTCGATGACTACTCCTGGAATCATCACAGATATTGCTCCTTTACAATCAGAGCAGGTTTCATCCTTCACCAACTCATTGAGTCTGAGTGGTCCATCAGCGGCAATCAGCAGCTTTCTCTCCGAGGCTACGAGTCGCATTTCGAATGAAATTTCGACGTCTGCAGAAAGCAGTTTAATCCCATCCTCATTGGCTCAAGAGACTAGCAGTAAATTATTCCAGTCACCAGTCCCATCTGCTTTTGCAACCAGTGAAGGATTATTCACTAGTGCTTTTTTGATAGGTTCCAGCTCCATTATATCAACATATGAGCCGTCTGGCACTAGTAGTGGTATCCCCCCTGTTGGCAATCTTGTTTCGGGTAGTTTGACCTCCTCTATGGAGTTCTCGACTGAATCGTTCGGAACTTCCACTTTTGAAAATTTGCCAGGGCCATCCAGCACCGGATTAGATCTATCTGTCTCGTCTCTGAGTGGTGTATCTGCATCTTTCTCGGCTTCTGATCTTGAGAGTAATACTGCTGGCCAGTCAATAACTCTGTCAGTTGGAAGTGAAACCTTGCAGCCTTCTGTGTCTAGTACACTTGATATTTCGAGCCAATCTGGATCGGCCGAGAACACACTTATTCCATCCACTACTATCGGTAGTTCAGAGATAAGTGGCATCTTCTCGACTCCCGTCTCAACTGCTTTGAGTAGTACTATTGGATTTCTGCCATCCATCTCTAATGAGGCTCTTAGCAGCGTTAATTCTGGCCTCGGCGAATCCTCAATAGGCTCTTCGGCTTTGGGTGCCTCAGGATTTAGTTTGATTCCAGCACAATCTACACCCGGGCCAATATCCCAGTCTTCTGTGATACCAAGTAGCCTTGAAGAGTCTCTGACGGCAGCTATTTCCACATCCTTTGGAATATCCAGCAGTGAACTCCCGTCTGCCACTCCCACAGGCTTTGGAACACAGATTTCAAGCAATGAACCCGAATCCTCAATTCTTTTGATAGTTTCAAGTACCACGCTCATAAGTATACCTTCTGAAATAGGCAGCATCAGTTCATCGGTCGCACTTGTTGGTGAAAGTACTTCTCTTCTAAGTTTTGAAGCCTCTTTCTCGAATGGATTCCCAACTCTCACGTCTGAAATTGGACCGCTAGCAACGTCTTCCATACCAAGTGAGACTTTGTCAATCAGTGAATTGCAAAGCTCTTTTTCGACCGGAACATTTTCTTCTCTAGAAATTACGGCCAGTTTAACTCAGAGTTCCGCTCCCTCATCAAGTGCATCAGCTTTCTGTGTTGCTGGTACTGGCTCCAGCTCCCAAGATAACTCCGACCTATGCTCATTTACTTGCAACTTTGGAGTATGTTCCGATCCATGTACATGTACTGCATATGCAGTCTCAGCAATCGCCCCTCCACCTGAGACCAATATTCGTGGCTATGCTCTTGCTGACTTGGATGCCGAAACTTACGATCCGCTCTGCGACTTTGCATGTAATCATGGATATTGTCCTCCTGAGACTTGTACATTCAACTCAGACGGATCCCCTATTTCATCTAGTTCTCTTTCAGCAACTTCATTGTTGCAGATTTCATCTGCTGTTGAAAGTGGTTCCATCCTATCGGCAATCCCCTCAATTTCGCTCGAGAATTCCCAATCGATTTTGGCCTCTTCATTCCAGCCATCATCAACTCTCTTTGAATCTAGCACTGGCATCCCACCAATCAACAACGCGGTATCTGGCAGTGGGGCATCAAGTACATTTGGATCCCAATTCACTAGTGCCATTGAATCTCCGCTAATCTCAGGAAGTTTTACAACTGATATATTGAGTAATGAAGTCAGTTTTTCTACTGGTCTTGGCATTTCAAGTACAACTTTCATATCCGTGCCGTCTGAAGTTGCCAGTAGTAGTGGTGGATCACTACTAGCATCGGAAACCACAAGCAGTATTGAACAATCTGTTGTCACTTCTCTCGGGATTTCTGCGATTTTTACAACACCGCTTGAATTCTCCGTATCGCAGTCAATTGGTGAACTTCAAACCTCTCTTCCCTTCAGTGATGAGATAATAACCCCAACCATTGGTGCTAGCACTAGGCTGGTTGACTCTTCCATATTGCCAACAGTTAGTGGATTTCAAACGTCCGTGCCACTTAGTGATGAGGTCATCACTCCTTCGATCACTACCAGCACTTCTCTTATTGAATCAAGTGGGGCTGTTGAAACTTCTGTGCCGTTTAGTGATGGGGTCATAACTCCTTCTATAGGTGCTAGCACTTCACTCATTGGATCGGTTGTTGAAACCTCCGTGCCCTTCAGTGATGAGGTCATAACTCCATCTATCACTGCCAGCAACACGCTGATCCAATCATCTGTATCGCTCTCAATTGGTGGATTGGAAACTTCATCCCCTTCTGTCAGTGATGAGGTTATCACTCCATCTATTGCTGTTAGTTCGACACTACTTCCTGGCTCTAGCATCGAAATTATTCCTGCTGGTAGTACTGGATTTATCAGTTCATCTCTAGGACCTCAAGTGACAAGTTTACCAGCTGGAAGCTCAGGCTTACTATCAACAACTGGTATAATAGCAGAATCATCATCTGGGTTGATAAATTTCGAGACTACATCAGCTTTAGATTCCTTGATAGCCACAACATCATTCCTTCAAAATGAAGCGTCTTCAAGCTTCGGTTTTTCGGCTACTGGACCCAGCGTTGTCCCAACGTCAAACTCCGGCATAGAAACAAATTCTGAGGCTGAACCATCGTCCCTTGCTTCTTTAATTGCATCAAATATTGGTATATCGACAAACCAAATCACCCCTCTGCCTACGGAGCTCACTCCAGCTTCCAGTGGCCTAGGATTTGAATCTAGTACTGCTATTTTGACATCTGTTATAGAAAGCGAATCCCAACCTCTAACCTCAGTTCTCATTTCTTCATCTCTTCCAATCGAAACTTTGAGCGCTAGCAGTTCTTTTGAATCCAATTCAGCTATTATATCAACAACTGGAATAGAATCAACAGGAACAGGGGCTCCAATTGTTTCAAATTTGGCTTCTGGAACCTCACTTGAACCATCAGAATTGTCTAGCAGTACTTCAATATCTCCACCTATCACTGATGTTGACACGGCCACGAGTGCATTCTCGTCCTTACAAACTGAAGTCTCTCCAAGTCTGAGTGACTCAAATACTGTAACAAGTCTGGCTTCAGAGCAGAGTTCAACAATAAGTGTCCCGAGCATTGACATTCAATCTACCTTAGGTTCTGAGACAATATCTGGAAGTATTGGTGGTGTATCTGCCTCTTTGATTGATACCCAGTCAGTTCCTATAACGAGCCCTGCAATTTCAGCAATTCCATCCAGTACAGTTGAAAGCCCTACTTCAGAATCAGCTTCATCTCTCGGGGTTGAGTCTACATTCATCCCGTCAGCTCAGCCTACAGCCTTTGTGACTCAGATCCTGTCTGAGACTATTAGCGGATCTAGTCTGTCGTCAACTCCAAGTTCAATTCAGAACACTGGATCCTTATTGATTTCATCTTCAGAAATTGAAAGTCTTTCAGCAGCCCCAAGCAATCTATTTTCAGGACTACCTTCAAGTACGATCGAAAATTCCCTCATTTCGTCGGTCCAGTCAGCCCAGCTTTCATCGCCTGTGATTGAGCTTTCTACAGGAGCTTCAATCAGTTTCCTTGCTTCGGAACTACCATCTGGGCAGCCTCAGTCTTCTTCTATTGCCTCGATAATACCGACGCCAGTAACCTCACAGTCTGAGATTTCCTCCACAATCCAGGAACTTTCAAATATTGGCACACCCATCCCTCTCTCGTCTACTCTCTCTGGATCCGAAAGTTCTCTCGAACATGTTCTTAGTACCAGCTCTGTTGCCTTACTATCTGAGTCCTTATCTGGCAGTTTATCCGAAGTTCCATCATCTACAATTGAGGGATTTTCTGAAAGCTCCTCGGTCTTAGATGCCAGCAGTATAACTGGCAGCAGTATTCCGATTATTGGAAACCTTGTCTCGGGCACTTCCCTCGAACTCCCAGCGTCAGAAACGTCTCTATCGGCCTTTCCAAGTTCCTTGTCATCTGAGCTTGGTGTTATAAGTTCTACTCCTGCGATAAGTTCAAACACACTCATATTGACCGTTGGTTCACAGACACCTGAACTTTCTTTATCTCCTACCGCTTCTTTGGGAAGCATAGAGGCTTTGGAAACATCCCTCGAAGGCTCAGCATCAATTTCTGGGCTCCTTTCCAACTCAGAGTCTGCATTGCCAAGTACTCTTGGATCCCAAGTCATATCTTCGACAGATTCGCTTGCTATTAGCCCATCTGCCGTCACTTTAGAGTCACAGTCTTCTTCCCCGCAAACAACCCCAGGCTCTGAAAGTTTGAATGTTAGCTCTGAACAAGTTCTGCCCTCAACCGAAAACTCTGAAGCTATCTCGAGCACTCCTTCCTCTGGTATCATTTCCGGTACTGGATCTGCAACTCCGGGTAGCCAGCCAATTTCCCAGGTCCCATCATCAACACAAAGTATCTCATTGATTGGAACATTAACTGAAACAGCAGAATCATCGGCGGGTATTTTCAGCACTCAAATCCCAGGAATATCTTCAACTCCAGGGGACCTTTCTTTGATTTCCATATCAGAAACTTCTCTATCAGTTCAGTCTTCCAACTTGGCCGAAACCCTATCATCTGAAATTTTAAGTGCAAGTGGAACAATCACAAGCCTTGAGACCACGGTCATTTTGACCGTGATTTCGACGTCCGTTTCAGATTCGGCTTCCGAATCTGAATCAATCATTCCCTCATCCACAGCCGACATACTAAGCTCAATCCTTCCAAGTCTTTCGGCTTCTGCATCAGACGCCCAGACAGATTTGCCATCTCAAACGAATTTAGTCTTCTCGAGCTCCGCAACAGCCGTACCCTTGAGTTCGGAGTCTAACTTGCTGAGCTCAGCTTCGTCTGGAATACTTAGTGAATCTGCATCTACCCCAGCGTCTTCAACGGACCAAGTCTTGGGCACATTCCTTCCAAGTATATCTGTTGCGTCTTCTCAAGCGAATGAAGAATCCACATCTTCAAGCAGTCTTCCTTCAAGTACCTTATTACAGGAGTCCTCCGCCGTCGAGTCGCTCTCATCTGCCAGTGGATCTGTAACTGGTCTACCTCCAGTCAATAATGCAGTTTCTGGAAGTCTTAGTTCCAGTGCCGCCTTTGAGACCACGCCGCCAGTCTTTGAATCCCAAATATTGAGCGCCGAACTATTAACTCTAGCCTCCAGTACACAGACTTTGACAGATTCAAGTAATCTACCTGTTAGTACAAATGCAAGTTCATCGCTTTTGGCATTAGAATCAGAGACTGGCTCCTTGACGTCTAGTACACAGGCAGTTTCAAACTCTGAAATCCCCAGCAGCACGTTTTTCAGCTCAAGTCTCTTGTCATCTTCCACATACTCTAGTGCATCTGCTAGTGCCACATCATCATTCGCTTATATGGGCTGTTCTAGAAACTCAACAGGCACTCTAGATGGCCCTACGATATACTCATCAGACATGACGCCAGCTATCTGCTCAACTATTTGTTCTGCATATGAATATTACGCAGTTGAGAGTGGAGTCAAATGTGTATGCGGAGACAATGTCGACTCAGAAGATGTCTTCCCAGGCTCGAGTTGCACTGCTACTTGTGGTGATGGAAATGGAACTTCATCTTGTAGACAAGCATCTGCTTCTTCTAGTGCCTCAACATTGATAACACTACTAAGACCTAGGAAGATTGCAGCTACGGGGAGGTTTCCTAGGAGGTAGTGAATGATCAATGGAGGAAATTTTGTTTGTTTTTTTTTTTGGCTCGGTGGGGGGATTTAGGGTGCTGGGCGTGAGCACCAATTTCATATATAGTTTTGATTAGTTTTCCTTCTCCAATCTCTTATTTTGTACTAGCGGTTGTAGGTGTTGGCTGAGAAACAATGTATTCGTTTTGGATGTTTGAGTGTGTGGAAAAGTGTTTAAGCACAGTGGGTGGAATGTTTATCTATGGATTTCTTCGAATACATGGAATTTTGTGTCTGGATTTCTTAGATTTAAAATGATATGGTATTTCCTTGGATTGAAGATTCTTGATACTTTATGATATTGCTAATATAGAAGGAGATGTGGCATAATTATGATATGGGTATGGAGAGCCTTGATGCGTAGGCGATAACAAATATATGTATTGATATGGTGTTGGAGTATGCCTCCATTACCCTGAATCTAATCCGCAAAAAATCCTTCGAATATTGACAACGCCCATTATATCATAATTCTTCCAAATCCCACGACAAATAATTCCTATACCCGGCCTCAAAGGTCAGTCTGCCGAATTTCCCTCACCATACCATCAGTTATCATCTCCCAACCGCCCTCGCTATCTCCTCCCTGCATGACGTCTTGGTTGCTTTGAATCGTGCAGTCTGCTCGGCAGGAGGGACACCGTCCTTTCTTCTCGATCTTCTCGATTTCGTCGCCGGCACAGCCGTGAGGGGTAAATACCGACTTGCATAGAATGATATATTCGGTTGCGATTGTGTGACCGCAGGTCTTCCAGTGCCATTGGGTGGTTGTACACATGTTGGGGTGATTGGAGTGGTGAGTTAGTTGCGCTGAGTTGTGAGGTTTGGTTTGGCTTTATCTAGGTTTATTTGGGTTTGAGTATGGCTATAGATTTGGATTTGAAAATGGACATGGCCGTGGTTTTGGAAGGGTGAACGGGAGAAATCCAAATCTTTTAAATATGGCCTGGCCAAGTAGGAACACAAGGAATCACAGACAGTGATGAACCCCTTGTTTGCGTGAATCTTTTCTTGACGTATTAATCCCACGTATTTCATCATGTGGGTTATTTGCTACTCAGCTGGAATATTCAACTTGTATTCCGTGGTTGTGATTCATAAGTTCATGAATACTCATGATGATCCGGAGGGTGATACAGCCAGCCGGCAACCATTTTTTCAAAGCTCTGAGTATAGGAAATCAAGACTCATCACTCGATTTCGCCATTAGACCCCCAAGAGATGTCAGCACGGATTATCTTATGAAATATACGTTGTGAGGATTTGTGTTTGCCTCGAGATATTGTAACAACATGAAACAACAAGGGGAAATTTTTTGGTATGAAATAAATACGAAAGATAACTTTCAGCACATTTATTTTATCAAAACGAAATAAATGAGCGGTTTTAATGATTCATTTTTGATGTTCAACTACCTACCTATCCATGGATATCTGAATCAGTTGTTGATGAAAATGGTGACAGGCCCCCATATTTCGAAATTGACCACGTGATATGCAGCTAAAAATTTCGCTTACAACTAGCGTTTTTCACACACAAATCTATCCAATTCTCCAAGCAGGAATTTTTTTAAAACAACCAACGACGACGACAAATCCAGGTTCCTCACCCAATCCGACAAGATGACGAAGATCAACTCCGGTATGTACCATCATTCAGCTATTCCTGTTATACTGCGCAGAAATCAATTCAATTGTGCCAGTTATTTCATAAGATCGCAAAGCTAACGAAGATTTTCCACAGCCCTCCACTCCTCAAGGAGAAAGTCCCGCAAGGCTCATTTCGATGCCCCATCCAGCGTCAGACGTACCATCATGAGCGCTCCTTTGAGCAAGGAACTCCGCGAGAAGTACAACGTGCGTATAGACCATCTTCGACAATTTTGTATCTGCGACATCTGACTGAATTTTTACAGGTTCGCTCCATCCCAATCAGAAAGGATGATGAGGTTACCATCGTTCGTGGCTCCAACAAGGGTTCCGAGGGAAAGGTCACCTCCGTCTACCGTCTCAAATACGTTATCCACATCGAGCGTGTCGTCAAGGAGAAGTCCTCTGGACAATCCGTTCCTCTCGGTATCCACCCATCCAAGGTCATCATCACCAAGTTGAAGTTGGACAAGGATCGTGAGAACATCCTTGAGCGCATCAAGGCCGGACGTGAGATCAAGGAGAAGTTGAAGACCAAGGCATAAATTTGGCATATAAAAATGGGTTGGGGTTGGCGTGCTTTCGATGAGCGTTACATGCATTGATCCCTGGCTACTGTCAGCTGGATGTGCTAGGCATAGTCAAATAAAACATTATGGCCATTTCACATCCTTCGTGCTTGCACGTCTGGTATCACTGTGAAATGCTCCATGGGAGTCCTCCCGAAGCAAACGGTGTCTATGACACTCGTGACAACATGCTGTTGTGTTGTTGATTGCTATACCTGCTTTGGGAGGACTTTCCCTCTACTAACATGTTTAGGCTTGTTGTGATATAAATACTGTTCTTTTGTGATCATTTACGCACGCATATCACCTTGTTGACATCATCATTATTGTTTTCGAGGTATACGACGTGCGAAGAAGAAATACAAAGTTTTTATTATGAAGAAAACTTTCTTGCCTGCAGACTGTCTTATAGATTTCACCAAATCCATGAAGAATGAGAGTTTGATGGTGAGGGACATTGTTTTATAACCATACCCTCTATTTATCAGACCAAAGATGGGCGAGGATGGAAGACGATCTTCGATCATTAGAATTTCCCAACGAAACTTGGTAGCTTTTTAGAAAATATATCCATACTCCAAAAGTCAAAACTTCTCAACATACGGTCTAACATCCAATTCTTGGGTAAACAGTGATCTGGGTTGTGTGTGCAGATACCAATACGCGTCCGCAATCTATACATTTTGGTGTTAGTTCCATTGATGGCAAATCTATATTGCCAAGTACTTACAGCATCAGGCTTAATCTTTCCATCGTCAACCCCTCCATTCACCTCCCAATCCTTAGATCTGGGGATATCAATCACACCATCGATGATCGCATGCGCAACATGTACGCCCTTAGGACCAAACTCTCTAGCCAAACTTTGTGTGGTAGCTCTCAACGCAAATTTTCCACTCGCAAATGATGACATTTGAGCGCCTCCCCTCAATGATGCTGTGGCACCTGTGACGATCAAAGATGGTGGATGTGGAGAATCGTCGACGGAATCCAAAAGAAGAGGAATAGCCTTTTGCGCAAACAGGAAAAATCCCTTTCTATTCATCCAATTTTATATCATTAGCCTTTGTTCCCTACTATTCTGTTCACCATCCGTCCAAATCAATGTGGAAAAAGAAATAATACATACCCGTTACTCTCATAACCCGCCTCAAATTCCTCCAAACTCATCTCCAAAAAGGGCTTTCTCACGAACTTGCCGCCTACATTGTACACCGCAGCAGCTAGTTTCTTGGAGCCGTATTCTTTCTTTATTTGTTCGAATGCTTTGGAGACGGATGAGGGATCGGAGACATCGGTGCTGATTCCGATGGCTTGGCCACCGGAGGACGTGATGGCTTTTATGGTGGGTTCGTAGTTGGCGGGATTCCGGGCGAGTAGTACGACGGGGTAGGCACGGGCGAATTTGAGGGCTACGGATTGGCCTATAGGGAGGAGGGGGAAGCGGTGTTAGATATGGGGGTTAATGGGAGGATGAAGAGGCGAGGGGGTATGAGGGGCGGATTGACATACCAGTGCCTGCACCGACGCCAGCAATGATGCTAAAGAAGTTTCCGGAAGCTAGAGGCATGTCTGTACTACTATACGTATGATTTCAAATAGGTGAGGTTTATAGTGATCGATTGTTAGAATACTCAAGTAAATCAAGGTCGATTGGGAAATGTAAATGAGGGGTATATGATAAAGACAGCCCAGAGCACGCCGAGAATTTAAATGGAAGTTGGAGACAACAGCTTCAATTTGGAGATTGATTAATAATTAAGGTAGGTATCACATATATGGAATGGGGAATAGATGTTAGGTAGCTTCATAGGTAGCTTAATAAGTACCTTGCTTACAATTAACGGGCGGCATATCTGATGATTAAACATCATATTTGGACTTGGGCTATTGCAGGTGATGGCATTTATTTGCGGAGAAATGATGATATCAATTGATTTGATAGACTAAGAATGTGGAGTTGTTACCGATGAGACTAGGGATTAGTAAGCTTCTTTTTGAGATACTACCCAGGTAGGTAGCGAGAGCTTCATCAGTATCGGCATGGGAATTGGGACATTGATGGGTAAAACTGATACCGTTGTTAGGGATTATATGGCAGGCACGACCATGGTGTGTAAGACGCTGTTAAGTGATCATGGAAGTTGTTAGAGGACGCACAGCTCTCCATCCTCATCGAGAAGAATGAAAATCCTTACGAGACTTTGAGAGAGCAAGACTTCCTGATTGCACAAGCAGATCATAACCCTCGACCATCATCTCGCCTCAATACACTCGGTCGAAACCACATTGATAGATTTTCCGATTACATGACTTGTCAGGATGTCATTGCAAGATTCTCGAAGTCATTAAGAATGGCTGAACAGACTCCCCCGGTCACTGGAAAAAATAATCCCAAAAGCAATTTCTGCAGAATTGAGAAGATGTATCTCTGCCAACCCGATCAAACTCATTGTGGATGTTACTAGGAGCTCTCCAGATCCGAAATGCCAAGCTCAATATAAATCAATTCATGAAGTCGACAATGGATGTAATCCAGAAGCTCCTGGGTTCTCATGGCCTAAAGGACAAACAAATTGGAGTTTATCTGGCAAAACATAAGATTGACTCCCCAATCCCATCTCCTGGTACACTTCGGCAACAAAAAGGTGACGCCAAAGTTGCATGCACAAACTTTGTTTCTGGCATTCGATCTGCACAGATTGGGGACACGATTCTACTTATCTCGACAGGTGTGGAAGGCATCAGTAATGAGAGCCTCTTTCATTGATAAATTTCAAGGACTGTTACCCGCAGTACAAAATTTTAGTGGCAACCGAAGAAAATGGATGGGTAACCATGGAGGTGCTTGGTATATCACACAACATCACGCGATATCTGAGGTTCTCTTTGGACCAGTTGGTACGAATCGTGCATGGATTGGGAAGAAATTGCTCGAGAGCCACACTATTCAGTTAAGAGATGGCTAATTCGAATGACCGCGGCAAGGCAGTTTCAAGAACGAAACCCGGAGGTCGAAATGGCGACCCTGTTCTTCAGTTTGAGCGAGCACTCCTGCCTACGTACAGAAGTCCAACTCAGGGTTGCAATTAGAAGTGGCTGAAGAGCGTTCCTGGAGATGCAACATTCCGAAAACACGTCGGTCGATGCAGTGATAAGGGACGGGCATATTCCATCCCTTGTTACGAGAGCACCCCAACCACCTCAGTTCATGACATGAATTCCCATATCAGAAATTGATATTTAAAAACATCGGGAGTTATGGAGGAGGAAGAGTTTGACGCAACGAGAGCGGACGTTAAGACCCCGGCTTTCCTAGAACGCCTTGACTTGGCCTCGAAGTGTCCTCTTTTCGTGAAATATTATAAGAGCGAAATAGGACTCCACGTAAGTTGTGAATTATTTCATTTTGATACCCTATGAAAAGATTATCTCAAGTTGTTTCCCGGCCTACATGATGATGCAGATCAATGGAGATCTGATGTTGTTGACCCGGAAAATGTGATTTATATACCTTTTGATTGAAGGGTCTGGAATGTTATCACAACACACAATTATCGAAATTTTGTACTCATTAATATCAGAAAAGAAAGGCTATGTTCTGAAATGTGCATCGGGTGTTATCAACCAAATAGACAACTTATTCAATTTCCTTTCCTCTCCCTCGCATCATTGCATTTTGGGCAAGGTGTAGAATCGTAACTCCAATCTTCATAATGGCTCTAGATTGAAAAGATGTTAGTAAGATATTTTAATCATATTCAGATGAAAGCAAATGGGAAAGTTATATTGAAGCCATTTCTAAATGCTAGTAGTAGGTATTCAAATCGTGGTAGGTATATTTGTCATCATAATTCATTATTTCTGAGACACTGAGGAGTGTTCTGTTTGTACCTACCTAGGTGTGTGTGGAAGGGTCGATTACCTAGGTAGGTAATGCTAAATGAAATGTACGCCTGCCATAATCCCTAAACCCACCATTGGGTATTATCTCCGCCTGTGCTAACCTATCTAGCCATCATGGATTCTCCTTTTGCAATAATAAGGAATGGATTGAAGTTGCCCGGCATCACTTTATAAGAAGATGGGGAGAAAAAGGATATGCATATGCACATGAATATATGGCCGGAGAGCATTGACCGACAACGAGAAAAGAAGACCGGCCAACAATAATCGAATAAGTTTGTTGTAAAAGAGTTGTACCAAGCCACTGTGCTTAGCATTATACATAGTAGGTACCTACAACAAGAAATATCTCACATCCAACCTTATCCATCACGATCCCATCAACACAACTCCAACAATCCCACTCAACAATCCATCAATTTCACAACCTTACCATCAATGATTATCATATGAACCCGCGTCCCCTCATCCCTCCTCACCCAATCATCTGCACCGCAAATTCCCTCATCATTAGCACAACTTCTCCCTCCCGTCTCGTCTCGTCTCGTCTTGTTGCACGTCTGAAAATTCACCGGAGATGAGTCTCCTGCTCCTACAACCTTATTCTCAAACCTTCGTGCACACCATCCAGTCCCGACATCCCGATCTTCGCTTTTTTGTGGATCGCATCGAGTACACTCGGACTTTTCCCTCCTTTTTATTATTATTACTACTACGGTGTTTGTGCTGCGTGTCAAGTTTTAAGATAAGTCGGATGTTTTGCTCCTTGTATACTTTCTTGATGTATATGTGAGAAGTGATGTTGAAGATCATACCCCGTATATTTTGGTTAAATGCGGGGGTGGTGCCGGTATGCGGAGTCGGTCCCCTATTCCATTCTTTGGGGGTCCCTCGGATGGATCATGCCTTGTTAGAGAAGGAGCTCTGGAATAACCTTGATCTTGATTGATATTATCATCATTATTGCTCTACCGTACTTTTCACGATTAATATGTATCAACTAATAACCTTAGGTATTGATGAATAAGGATGTATTAATTTCGACTCGGGGAATCTTCTCATTATCCGAGTAAGATATCTTCTTATAAGTTATTGATTTCAATTGAAGAAACATATCAAATCCCTATTTAATAAATCCCGGCAAATAAATAAGCTGGGGACCGGAAGATGCGCAGATGTGCAACCAAATACCTACCACCTACCACTGACTCATCAGGTGTTCTTGTGTAAGCGAGCATACCTCCTGCACCACTTCTTCAACGTCCGGGGCCACCGGTATTATACCTATTTACTATCTTTTCGCATATAGAAGTTTCATGTTCTTCGGTCTATACTATCTACCCTCTTTAGTAGCTCACAAGAAACTTCACTTTCATATATACTCGAGTTTTCAAAATTGATGGGATGGATAGGGAAACCTTATCATACAATATTCGATGCTCTTGTTCTTGTTCTTGTTCTTCCAATTGGAGAAAGAGAGTACGTACCTACAGTACCAAAGATCTATACTGGATGGAATCTATAATAAAGCTACTTAATATTCTATACCCATTTCCTTCCGAAACCAGAGTCCCGTTGATCTCGACTCTCTACATTTCCCTCAAAGCCCATAGGTACCTACTCCTCAAGAAGGATATACTGTACTAGGTAAGTCATGCTGCAAAACCACTTTCTCTTAACGTAACCCCCGTGTTCCTAACTACACAAATTCTCCAATCCCCCCCCCCGACCTTAGAAGGCTCTTTATATAACATACGTGATTATTATAATATATTGGCTGGTATCCATCTAGACTAGATATGATGTGCAACAAAAAAATCATTACAACATTCTAAGGTTATTGCAATCGCGTAAGACTTTCATGTTTTTCAACCGCTCTGTCTAGATCTCCTTCCCCTAAATCATGAGATATGAAAAAAAAGGGAATCCGGCATGAAATGTTATTATATTAAAGATATCATTCTTTTCCAGAGAGTTTATACTGTTTAAATCGTATTAAGGTAAGTTTCCAATCAAAAATCCCCATTTCATTAATCTCGTAAGTCGATATTGGAAAACGTCCTTAGTCCAATGAGAGGTCAAGTTTTCCCGGATGGATGCTATGAATTCGCATTCGGCCCACTGATAATGAGGGACGATTGACCTTGGAACCATTCGGAAATACGATGTAGATCACTGATTGGTGAATAGTATAATTTATAACTGATAGGTTTGGGGATGAATCGTTTTTCAACAAAGATGGTATGATGCAAGGAGGAATCCAACATTACCCAAAAATAAAGCCATATTATTGAAGGATGATCATGGCTCTCGGGGTCTCTGCATCGGTTCGAATGAATAAAAGGTGGTGCGTTTGAAATAAGGCATTTAGTTATGATGATATACCCGCAACTTTTGCCTCACTTAATCACAGCCATCTTTGCAGCGGAAGAATAATTATAAAGTTCGTTAAAATGGGGGTTCAAATACACAACGCCCTCCTACTCACGGAACTTTTGCTGGCCTCGAGTATTGTATCAGTGCTGATATTGCGTAGAGAATCAAGACGACAGTTTCCAGCACTGGACGTTGGAACTTGGTATTCTTGCATTCAAGCAATCATTTCCCTGATGTTAATCATCATTCAGGTCGAATCGCGGATCCGAAATGTACCTCGCTGTTCAGTTTCCTTGAACTGTCGATGAGAATTGCAGCCTATGCCGCCCAGCTGATACTAACAGCTACGGAAAAACAACAAAGAGGGACAGAACTCCCTGTCACGAGCAGCTACCATGATCGAGAGCTATATCGGATTTTAATCCAATACCAAATGCCATTCAACAACTACTAACTCAAGTAGCACTGTTTTGTTACCACTCACTAATAGCTCTCATATTTGGAATAAAACCGCCAGATGTTTCCCGATCCGGAGATGAAACCAGCAAATATAATGTATTTGATATCAGGAGATATTGTTGTTGAAATATTGAAGAATAGCGATTCATGCTGCATTTTTGCTGTATTAGAAACTTCCGATAATAGACCGGTCCAATCCCAGCCGCCTATCCCCTCTACGATGTACAGAGTCCAGACTCCGATCGGTCATGGAAAGATACAACTTTAACCCACTCCAACAGTTGGGGCTCTTGTTAACCACTCCTCACTGGGATAATTCCTAGTTTCTGACCACAAGTTTTGCCCGCTCGTATGGACTCTTTGACCCACCCCATCTATCCCTTAAAATCATGCCAAATCTATCCGAGATAGCCGCGTTTCCTAGACCACCTGGTGTACAGTGCAGTCACCAGTGTGCCTGATCAGGGATACACATCCGCATCCGAACTTGGAGATAAGTTCTTGTGAGTTTCAATGAGGGGATGGCTCTGCGACGATTGTTTGGTCCTAAAGTCATGTATGTCTCACCGTGTTTTTTGGCACCGGTATTATGCGGATACGCTCAGAAATGGCATGCCATGTAAGAATACAATGAAATTTGAAACAGTAGTAGTGATGTGGCTGTTGATAGTGGGAGAAGGGGAAAAGGAAGTGCTAGTGGCATCGTTTCACGTGATATATGGGCCCGTGCCCCTGCACACACCAAAAGCCGATATCCGTCAGATGGCAGGCAGCATTGTAAATTTTTGTATCAATATATTCTCAATACTTCCTATGTAGTTCTTCTCTACCTCTAAGCAAGCAATCTGCATTTAGCTTTGCTCCAACGGATTGAATAAGACTGGCCCGAGAATTAAGCTTTCCTTCTGACAATCTTCAACGGCACCGACTCTTTCATTTTCAAGCCCATCTCGAATACTGTACCACTTGACATTTGTTGTTCCACCTTCTCAAGAGTTCTCGCATAGTCTTCTCCAGATTTACATGCCAGTTCGATGCTGAATTCACTAAATAATCGAGCAGTAGCAGCGCAAAATTCTGCCTGGGCGAATCGTTGCCCTGGACAAGCACGATAGCCCTCAGCGAATGGAATATAAGCCCCGTCGGGCGGATTATAAGTCCTTTGGAGCCAGCGTTCCGGATGAAAATCGGATAATGGATATGGCGGCCCATCTCCAGCTGTTTTCCTAATCTCTGACCAGTATTTTGGATTGCGATGGGTAGCGCTCGTATTGATCATAACGAGCGTGTCGCGGGGCAAAATATGGGTTTGATTGCCTATTTTTAATGGCTGCTCATTGTTTTTGTTGATCTTGGGTAGGAATGGAAGGACTGTGTAGAGTCGAAGGGTTTCTTTCATCAGCGCTCCGACATGGCCATGCATGAGTTTGGAAAAGTCCTCTTTGTAGGACCACTCGTGAGGTTTACGACCACGGATGAGGGCATCAATTTCGGCTTGTAGAGACGATTGATAGTCGGGCCTACACGCCAAGAGCATTACGGCGTACGTGAAAATATTGGCGCTAGTTTCGTGGCCAGCAAGAATGAAGATGAAAATGTTGCCCGTAATCGCGGCTTCGGGGATCGACAAATCTGGACTGTTGAGTCCTGGAGTACCAGCCTTCACAAAATGTTCCAGAAGAGTTCCTTCTTCCTTCAGATCATGAGTTCGGAGATTTTTAGCGGTGCTATCCCGCATCTCTTCCATATATTTTCCCCATTCCACGAAAGCTTCTTTCGCACGTTTGTGGATCTTCATGGGAGAATAATCTTTCACAACTTAGCATGTATAACAGAGCGAAGAAATGAGCTTGACTTACTGAGAATTGGTCGAGGAGTTAGAAAGATAGTGTTGTTGTACTTGAACACGGCACTTATTGCGCGTCCATAAGTCAAGGTATGCCCGGGGCCGGGTTTCGTGTCATCTGTCCACATCATTGTCTTTCCAAAGAACACCTCACTGATGACATGCAAAGCGAGTTTTGCGGCATCGCCATTGAGGTTAGAGACGGAGCCGCCGTTGTCGAGCCATTCTTCTGTCATCATCTCGGTTTGCTCAATAGCACTGGTCCACACAGACTGAAAGTTTTTGTCGTTAAAAGATGGCGAAGCGACTTTCTTGAAGACGCGATGCTCTTCCCCTTCAGCAGCTGTAATGGTAGGCCCATATACGTTGAGGATGTTAAGCATTTCAGTTGGCTTGACAAAATCCTTGCGACGAGTGGACACCTGCATGATAACTTCGGGATCACATGTCCAGAGGATATTACCTCCAGCAGAAACTATCATTATCGTATCATCGCCCATCTTTCTGAAGGGCTGATAGCCCTCATGCCAGGTCTCACCCCACTTCGAGAGCGGGAGCCATGACTGAGTCCAAGTGGTAGGAAGTCTGGAAAGGATCGGAATAAAGATATTCTGAAGGATGATCCATGGTATGGATTGAAAGTATACTCTACATACAAATTTTCAGCGAGCAAATCTTTATTACAGCAGGGAATAATACTTACGGAGAAATAGCATATTTGAAGCCTGACTTTTTGGCTTCTGCAATATGTCGCCGAAGATTCCGATATTGGAAAAATAAGAAAGCGCTTACGATCGCGATCGTAGAGAATAAGATGGTCGATATCATGGTTCAAAAGTCCGAGAGCATTGTCCGCAGAATAAACTTACTGATCTGACGCTTTCACTGATAGTGAAAGACGAGAAAGATACGGTATGTGGAAAGCTTATGGTATGGTATGAAGCTAGGGATATGACTCCAGCACCTCGAGGGTGATATTCGGTCAAAATCATGGAATTCTTCTCAAAAAGTTGTTAGATCCCAATTACAAGGAAACCATTGGTCCGCACCAATATACGGAATCCAGATGCATCTTTCTACATGGTAAGACAAGGGTACTTTTATTTTATAGTGCGGCTCAGTAAATAACACGGTGGTTCCGCTTAAATTGGTGATGTTTCACGGTTTCACCACTCCACTCTTCACTTGCAAATATCTTCTAAATCTAATGTCTTATTGGTTGTTGGATACAGCTATAATCTGACATAACTTAAACGATGTTGGTGCAGTCGTTGGTACACCAAAGGCTTGCAAGACCCACATGCAACTCTCGTGGGTCGGGCTACCTGCCGCAATATCCTGATGGTTTTCGACAAGTAATTGGGAGTTATTGAAGCTGCCCCACCATATTGGCATGTAAATTCCTCATCTAGATTTGTCTGCAGGTCGATTTATTTTATCGTCCAAGTATGAGGCATAACGGTTGCGTTGACACCCAGAGTTAGTGGCTTGTGGTCTCCTTCCCGATCGGCTTCCAACATTTGGTACTCAAACCCCCGTAAAGTCCGAAATACACGCTATTTTAGGACTTTTGGGAGGTACTGACACGAATCTCGGGACTTCAGATGCAAAGAGCTTGAGGAAGACTCGGAAGGGTCGAGGACAGACTGAAGTATATTTCCAGTAATCTGATTTACCACTATGTAAGAGCCGATTTGGCTAAACTATTGGACATAAAGAATATTTCACCACGAAGACCTTGTTAGTGAGGCTTGATCCATGCCGAATCACTTATGACGACTCGGCCACAAGTCTCCGCTGCTCCTCCAAGACTTTTTTCACAGCTGGGCGCTCCAACATCGTCTCCACCCATTTCTGATAGTGTGGATATTTAGTGATATCCCATTGTCCTTTGAACTCTGGGGGAGAAAAGATTCCTGGGAGTGCAGTATGCCAGGTAACAAAGGCGAGGTCCGCGTAGGTTATTTTGTCACCCACGAGCCAACCATTCTCCGATTGCCCCAGAACACCATCTAGTACCGCAACCACGCGATGAATCTCATTCACATATCGCTTTTGGGCACTTGGCAGCTTTTCGGCGTGGAAAAGGTTGAACCTAGAAGCATTGTTAGCAACTCGTTTCCGACGGCGTAAAATCGTATGTATAACCTACCAAGCAGCTTGACCCCAATACGGACCTTGCCCGGATACCTGGAAGAATAGCCACTGTTTAAGCTCATACTTCTTTGCACCTGATTCATAGGTGAGTTTTTTCTCAGTGTCGTATTGGTCAATTAGGTATTCAATGATTGCCCCAGTTTCCCATATCTTGTAGCCGGTGTTGGGATCTTGAATGACTGCACGGTCTGGATGTTATTACACGTATAGCAACGAGAATCGTGGATTACTTGCCAGGTGCGCGACCATTAGGATTGAGATCTGTGTAAGGTTTCTGCTTAAGGTCTCCATATCCCACCATTTTAATTTCATATGGGATGGAAAGCTCCTCGAGGATGATGCCAACCTGCGGATTATGTGATTTAGTATGAAATACTTCGGTATCATTCTTGGGGAGAATATACCTTTGGTGGGTTGGGGCCAGGGCCTAGAAACCTGTCAGCTTATAATGGACAGGAAGTGTGCGGAAATCTTACCAGCATAGTATACAGTGAGTGGTTTAATAGACATTTTGTTGAGGCGATGATATTGCGAACAGAGTTTTGAAGTCAAACGTGCGATTCTAAAACCCGAAAAATGACAGAGGAAGTGACAGAAGCTGGAGGAACTGGAGACAATAAGAAGTCAACGTAAAATGATAAGGAGAAGAAGAAAACGCCGAAAGATAAAAGAATAAGAATAAACCCTTTGGCTTCCATAGCATCCACTGCAATACGATCTTGCAACTCTCGGAGTTTATTTGTCATCCCTGTCTTCTCTGTCTGTTGGCACGCAGATACCCGCCTTCTAACCTGCAACTTTGCGGCGTAAGTTTTGTGGCGGGAGTTCTAAGTTCATTTAAGACTTTGAATTAACTTGATGTACGGAGTATAATTCCCCCATTCGCTCCCTTCTCTGATCGGCCAACTGCAGCTCCACCTGGTATCGTTGCTAACTATATCAACCCTGGGTCTATAGGAGACAGGGTAGCAGTTTCTAATGTGCTACTAAGTGCACTCGCCTTTTTGTTTGCTGGACTTTACGTGCTCATCAAAATACGTGTAATGAGAACATGTGGTTGGGAAGAAGGTCAGGCCCTCACCCTCACCATCGATTCACAAATACTAAAGCTGTAGACAGTCTTCATCGTCCTCGAGTTGGTAAGCTAACAGCTTATAAATTTGGTTGACCAGGACGCTAATTTGTAGCTGTGCATCGTAAGCCGGGTTGTGGTTGAAGTCCTAAGTAATTTGGAACACCGTCCCATATCAAGATAACAGGCGGTAACATTATTACACAGATTTCAAGCTCTGGCAGCTTGGGTACGTGTTTGGAGATCAATCCTGAAACTGATGGAGGGGAGCATAGCGGTTTATTACAAGGGTCCAGGAATCCTTCCCCTGCCATTTCCATCATCTTCGCTTTCACGAGCAGCTCATCTGATTAAAACGAGGAGGCGAGTTTTTATGTAAAGAAACTTGAGATTCTCTGACTAGAATTAACGCGCGATGTATTCTCTCTTCATCAACCGTTGAGTCCTTCGAATCGTATTGGCTAAAACCCCATCTCACTTTTTATGTTTAGAGCGGATGTGTTTTGAATGAGGTCAATGGTGATAGATTTGAGCTTTTGTCGAGGGGTGAGAATTCACATAGTGTTTGGGGCTGGCTTCCATTTAGGTCACTATGGGCGGAAGTTTCCAACACATGACATTTGTCAGATAGCGCTCGACTATCGACAAAGAATGTTTTTATCTTCCACACTCTGAAGTCCTTAAAGCAGAGAACTTCAATCTCATTTCACCTGGGCCATATGAATATATCCATCAAATATCCAAAAGTGATTTGGACTAGAATATATTGTTCTTCATTTATACCATAATCACCCAACTTCAAATAACTCGGTTTATAAACGGTAGTATTTCTATCAGCAGGCGAACCCCAGAAATATAACTACCTAGGACTGTCTACTCTTTCAATTTCAGGAATAGGAATAGTACAGAATCTATCTATCTATTGATTGATAAGAATGAAGACACCTTCGCGATCCTCTGTTCTGTGTCATATCCGTGGAACCGCAAGATTTCTAGCAAGTTGTTTCCAAGATATCGTTGCGCTGCTATGTTGCGATAGAAGGGTATACTGGAGAGGGCCTGAGCATTCGGAGGGTACGGACAATCGTTGAGAAATGGATGTCTAAAACCTCGTCTGCCTTTTTCATGGCTTGTGGTCTTTTATATAACTCTCACAATGTGGCATGTGAGAACTGGGTTACGGCTCGATTTGACTCGATACCTTGGTGATATGGTTATGGCTGGAGATGATTTCGAATCTGGTTTCATTCAAATTGCTCACTGCCAGATGTATGGTTGATAGGGGAGGTGACTGAGGAAATAGTTGTTCAAAAGGCCTTACTAGAACATTCTATGCAACACTCAACTCGATACAAGCCCTCACCTGAACCAGCCTACCTCCATGCACATACCAACTATCATGGAGATAGTTGTTCCAAGGCGCCATCATACAAAGGATTCTTGTCATCTGGTGGTGAAAGGATCAGCTGTAAGTTCATCTATTTGGCTGATGTTTGTAACCTATACTGATCAATTGTATCAAATGACAACAGAAATGGCCTTGTCCTCGGAACTACCAACGTTACCGTTGATGTTCTGGAAGCCTGGATTCCAAGCAGATAACATAAAATCCAGGGACTTCAACAGCAGAACATGGTATCTCTTTAACAACTAGAGTTCAACAAGCCATTGGAATTGTGCAGCATCGAATTAGGATAGATATCCCCAATCGTCATAGCTATATGCCTGACTTATCCATTGGTTGCAAAATATCCCGCAGTCCTAGCCTCCATTATTCAACCAAGAAATGCTAGGTCACATCTATATCGGTTGAATACTATCATCGGAGAGTGTACTGGTATTTTGGATAATGCTATTGCCAATACCATTCAGTTGGCATAGACGCAACCGCATACTCTGATTACAACACTAGGATGTCTCCAAAACCATCTCGCGGAGACAGCGGTTGTTAATTTACACGCTACCAATATAGATGCTCAAATTTTCTTCCAAGATAGCATAGTACAATCGAAATGGCTTTGGTCAACTTATTGGCAATGCGAAATCTAGCAGCAAGGCGGTACATAACCAGGACAGATTCCAATTTTGACGCAACGGTCAACAAAAGAGTTTACCAATACCCGTTGGTTGCGAGTTATACGTCTTGAGCGAGCCAAAGAGCTCCACAATTCCGAAGGCCTTTTCTTTGCCACATACACAGAACCTACGCTCATACATCCGCATCCTATATCTACTTTGGACCTTAGCAAGTCTGTCAATGTGACGCATCATATCCATGTCCTCGATAGACGCTTCCAAGAAATCAACTTCGAAACATTAGCCCACGATTACATCACACATATACTCGAGCTTTCCGACAATGCAATGGCACCACTTACATTATATCATTAACCGAATTTCCTACTCAGTTGCTAGCGGGTAAAGTCTATGTATGACCACTTACATCTATCGGTGTCCCACCTCCAAACTATATCTCACATGTAATCCAAAGCACATGGTTAGCTACAGATACAACGACCATCGGCGAAAATTCCAAAGAGTCGATCTAGTCTCACGACTCCAGCCCACGGATATCAATATCGCATGATACTATGAATTTGGATATGATGTACGCAAACGGACGAGACGCGAGCTTGGGCAAACGAAAGGGCAAGAACGACTGTATTGGTGTGATCTTGATGGTCTTTGAATCAGGGAATGATGGGTGGGATTGGCAAGCTGAGGATCGAAATGCCAGGGAGTTGAGAAATGGCAATTCCTCCTGAGATCATTCATACACGATGCGGAGACGGAGGCAGGGACATATAAGATTGGATAATTGAGATGGAGATGAAAATGGAGAATCGAGATGGTATAATTCTTCGGTATTGTCTACCTCGATAATCTTCAGGGGAAAAAAGCAAAGCTCTATCTATAATTTCTCCCACGTTTTAAGGATTCGAGAAAATTACCTACCTAGAAGAACCTTTCTCCTCTTGAGTTGATATACCCAATCATTCTTTCCTCATCCTCCCATTAGATACCTAACCATACCTAGACCGCCAAACCTTTCTTCTCTTCACCATATACGAACTAACGAACACCATCCATACTAAGGTATCTATCTCTACCTAGGTAGGAAAAGGCAAGGCTCTGTAATTTCTCTTTCTTTTTTGAAGTTTGAAAAGATTACCTACCTAGACGAACCTTTCTTCCTGCTGGCTGGCTGGTTGGTGATCTTTCTTTCGGGATGGCAAGATGAGATTATTAGGTAGATACATACATAGATAGCTCAAACCTTTCTTCTCCTCTTTCTTGCGAACGAATTATGGTTGATGAGAAATATACGGTTATGATATTAGGTACTGAGCAATTCAAGAATATAACCAAGAACCTGATTGGTTGATACTTTTTATTGGAATAGATATAGATATAGATGTGAATGCATACATGCATGTATACTGACAGTGTTCATACCTTACCATACCATACCATGAATGAAAATGATGAAATGCGGTTCTTCGGAGCTACCTACCTACCTACCTACCTACCCAAACTTCCATCTCGCAACCATTTTCCCCCCCACAATCCTTTCCACAACAATCTCAATTCTCAATTCTCCATTCCCCCTTCCTCGGTACCTACATACCTACATACCTATACAACCATGTATTTTACGAAAATCAGAGATGGTACAGTACAGTACCTAGCATATAATAGTAGGTAAACTAGAGTATAAGCTCACTCCACTCCACTCACCTTACTGCCCATCCATCCATCCATCCATCCAATACCTACTCGCCCCCCCTCTCCCTTCTCTCTTCTCCCATAAACCCCCATCAAAGCGAATTCCCAGTAGGTAAACTTAGGTATCAGGTAGTTTCTCGAGCGATATATAGGTTGGGTAGATACTTACTTACCACCTGCCTACATAACATTAGGAAACGCACCTGCACTTTTCCTTTTCCCCCGATTGCCTCCCCTCTCCCTCTCTCCCCTCATACCCCTCCTTCCTCTCCCCAAAAAACCCCAACCAACTAAATCCAAATCCAAATCCCTCCAAAAAAGCAAAAACAAAAAAACATACAACAGCGAGGATTCGCTGGTGGTCACCCACCCAACTACTAATTCGCCGATCTGAAGCTTGTGTATGGCAGAGCGGACGGGATGCCCAATTCTCTTCAGTCTATGGTCGTATGTGACAGGACCAGGCTTGTGTGGGTGTATGTATGTTTGGAGTGAAGGTGAAGAAGAGTGAGGGGGAAGGTGTGGGGATGGGGATTGGGATGGGGAAGATGGATAGATAGGGATTAATATTGAGGTGTATAATATTGTGGGGTTATTAGATCCTGCACTGAGGAAGTATACAGAATCGATATTCATGTAAAGAAGAGAAGAGAAGAGAAAAGAAAAGAAAAAAGTTGTCCCTCGGTTCAAGAAACCAAGATCCATCTCAAAATTTCAACTCAGCCCAACTTTCCCGGAACAAAAGGATGCCCAGCACTAAGTCCACCATCAACCGCCCAAGCCTGGCCATTCACATAACTACTTTCCTCACTGCCCAAAAATAACGCTACCCTCGCAACCTCATCTGCATGCGCACCTCTTCCCAAAGGATTCAACTGACCAATCTTCTTCTCCGAGCCCCTGGCTCTTGCAGCCTCATACATTGCTGCCGTCATACCCGTTTCAATTACGCCAGGACAGATGACGTTGACGCGAATTCCGGTGCCAGCTAATTGATAGGATATCGTTTGGGCTAAGGAGATCACGCTGGATTTGGAGGCTGAATAATCGCTGGAACCTGCGTTGGATCGAAGGCCAGCTACTGATGCGGTGGCAATTATACTACCTGATGGAAATTTCTTATCCGATGATGTTAACATCATTGCTGGTGCCGAGTATTTGGCTGCCATTGCTACGCTATTCTTAATGTTAAAATGCAACTTTCTCCCCAGAAATTCCAGAAATATTTATTTACCTGACAACATTTGTCCTTAAAGTAGACAAAAACTCATCTGCAGAGATATCCGTAAACAACTTATTTGTTCCTAAAACTCCGGCATTTGCAAAGAAGATATCTAATCTCCCATATGTCTTCACCGCATGATCGATGACCTCTTTCACAGATTGTTCGTCCGCCGCATCAAACTTCCGCGTATGGACTTCAACATCAGGGTATAACGAGGCAAGTTCCCGTTTATGCGTTTCGAGATTCGAATCGTTGTAATCGCATATGTATACTGCTCTTGCGCCATTCTGCGCAAACTGATGTGCTGAGGCTCGGCCGATTCCCAAAGGACTATTGGTTCCTGTACTATGTCAATACCATGGAAAAATGACCTGGAACGAGAATGATTACCTGTCACAATGACCACTTTACCTTTCACCCTCGGGCCTGTTGAATCTGGTGCAATTTTCTTGAGAATTGGGAGATTTTCAAAGGTTCCCTGATCTCCAATTGGTTTCACAAGTTGCTCGGAGAGTGCAGCGAGTCTTCTCTTTGCTGAAGCGGACATACTGGATGGATATGAATGCGACGGGATTGATTTATTCGCCAAAATAATATCAAATTCAATTCAAGATTAAACAAGAAAAACAAGAGAAATAGTAAAATGGAAGCATTTCTATCCTCAACTAAGAAGAGAGATTGTTTTAATTGGGGAGTCAGGTAAGGCGGGGAATCTGCAGGTAATCCCGATAAAGTCTGGGGTAAGAATCTCCAATTGCCTCGGTCTTCGCCGCCCTATAGATAAGGAGTGCTGCTTTTTGAAGATATTTTCTTCGAATTAACAGGACAGGAGAACAGGAGAAGAACGGGAACTCTGTCTTAGGTTGAGTGAGCGCTTCTGTGTATAGCAATCTAATACTTGTGTAATGAATCCAATGACCTTTCACCCTTTCATACCCGTGCAGGTGGACTTCAATCCATCCCTCTGGTCTGCCTTGTCTGTATTCTCAAATGGGTAACGTACAGTCCTGCCATATCAATGCCATGTGTGGGCGTCTAAGCGTCTGGATGGACTCTGCATATGTGATGCACCAAAGAAGAGAAGTGTAGTGGAGTACCAAGCAGAAACTCCGTCACACATGGTAGTATTCATTAGCAGAGAGAAAGGAAGAAAGTTACAAAAGTTACAAAACTCACAAGGTACCTAGTAGGTAATAATGCTTTGCTTCATATGCGCCATTTCCAATCCCAAAATTGGCTCATAGTATCCAAAATTACGTCTTCGGAAAAACAGGAGATCATGAATCAATCATTCATCCCCAATGTTATAAACTCCAAAGATCAAATATATCAGTTGGTTGTATAACAATTGAAGAAAACCCTCGAGGTCTTTAAATTTCATACACCTCAGGAGTTAAGTTCTGTTTACTACCCGTACCGTACCGTACCGTACCGGACCGGAGCCGTTACAAGCACATACATTTTTTTGGTGGTCGGTGTTACAAAATACGCGAGTTAGGGACGATGATGTCTTTATTAACAAAAAAGACCCTTAGCAACCCCGAATGCAGATCAATATCATCTACATCTACTAATACTAATTTTCATACATTACACGATCAAATTTTCTTATTACAAAATCCTGCCTTTACAGAATCTTCCTATGTTTCTTCTCTTTCTCACTCCTTTACAAATTCAATCTTGAGATATCAAGAGGAAAGTGAATATAACTGGAACAAATGGGAGGGTTCAATTGTTGATGTCGATCAAGATACCGTAGTGATGGAAAATGCTACCACGGGAAATCTTTCAAGGGCAGCCTCAGCCGCCTCGATGAGGAGTCAACGGTCGCAGACGGTACGAGGAAAATCACGAAGATTTGTTTCACAAATATCGAGTTCCGCATCATCAATTTCGGATAAATCATTGACTTCTTTCCCCTCCTTCTCCGGTGACTCGCCAACACAGGAACGATCCAATTTTATACTACCTGCAAACGATGGAATTGCGAATCGAAAAACTTCTGCTGCAACTTCGATGGTCGACAGCTTAGCTACGTCCTCTCCTTCTTCGCACAGTCGCACTGCCTTATTCGACGATGCGCCCCTAGGTTCCTCTCATATACCCGGGTCGGTACATCATGCAAACGATGAACATATTGAGAGATTGATAGCGAGGAATGGCGCCGTTAAGCTGGTCAGGCAGATTGCAGAGGATTTAGCTCGACGAGATGCGCAAATCACTGCTCTCAGGCGCAAAGCAGAAGAAAGGGAGAGTGCATTGAGGAAGATTATCTTGGAATGTGGTCTATCGAATCTAGATTTAGAGACTCGTCTGCGAGCCATCGAAGGTGAGCGAAAGCTCTCTGGTGTCCCGACTCAACCAAGCGAGTCTGCATTAGAGGGTCTGATGAACGACGCCATGAGCGAAACAGTGATCGCAGGGGAATTGGACAGTATGGAAAACGATGCTACAATACGCGCCAAAGAGCCTCTGCCAGACAAACCGATCAGAGGGACATCAAGAGGTTGGAAGGATTATATTTGGGGTGGGACAAGCAAGACAAGTCATTCGAATAGTCGAGCAAGCAGCATAAATGGAGACGCGGTCACTAACGGCGCAACCGTTCATGTGCGTAGCGGGGGTCCAGGTCGACGAACAATTCTACATAACGATATTTTCCACCCACCAGATGCTGTATCCTCCCTGGAAAGCCTGAGCCGACCTCCAAGCAGTGATTCAACAACTGGCAATGGAAAGAGGAAACAATCTAGTCTAGCGTCTTTCGCACTGAAACTCGTTGCAGGTACCTCCACGATACGTGATTCGAATGGCACAACTGGTCGTGGCAGATCTAACAGTGCCGAAACTGAACCACCAGGCCGTACTCCTTCTAGGACCAGTACCAAAACCACAATGTCTGCTCGAGCAGCCCCAAAAAATAACCCCCGAGCCATACGCAATCCTACCCCGTTGACACAAAATACGACTGTTGCTATACAGGAGAGGTGGGATACAATGGGGTCTAGTCCGCAGGGCTCCAGTATCAGTGAGAATTTCGGCCCCGTCGAGATGGACACCATTCTAGCACCAGAAGACCAGCCACCAACCTTGATGCAATACAGGAACTATAATAATCAAGAATTTCTGACCGACCGATTTGGATTTATATATGATCAACGACGTAAGAAGAGACAGAGAGAGGCCGCTGAGAGGGTTCGAAATGGCAAGAGAGGTAGTCGTGTAGAAATGCTTAGCGGTGGGAGGAATAACGCTCTCTCTGCGGCATTGGCTGAAGGGGATAATATCGACGACATTCGTCCTGGCTCACCCGGATCTACAGCAACTGAAGACAGAGGCGATGATGAAGAGAAGCCGGTCAAGCGTTGGCAGGACTATCTCAAGATTGCAACATTCCCCACGGAATTATTAGCCCATACTCCATCGGGTAGCATGCCTGCTTTAGAAGTCATGGAAGCAGGTGAGGTACCAAGGTCTCCTGGAATTTTAACCGAAGAGAGAGGATTTGTTCCTTTGGCGACTACATCAGCTCCTGCATTATCTGTCACATCAGATGCCGCCACACTCTCGAAGCCTACTTCCCCAAAACCCTCTTCGCCATCTCCTCAGCCAGAAGATACCGAACCAGTTAAAATATTGCTTCAGCAACTTGGCGAAGTTCACGATTCGTTGCAAAGAGAGAAAACCATACGATGGAATGATTTTCTTCGCAAGGTTAGAGCTGAACGCAAGCGTGAAGGAGATGCAGCGGCCGCCGCTCTTGCCTCAAATTCCGACTTGCGATCACAGCGACCTATACCGATTATGCCTGAAGTAAGCCTAGCAGATGGTGAAATGATCGGTGTTTCTGGTTTGGGAAATAAAGGAAAGGTTGGTCGTGCCAAGTGGAATGAGTTCAAGAATCTAGTTCTTGGTGGTATTCCAGTAGCATACAGAGCCAAGATTTGGGCCGAGTGCTCTGGAGCTTCCACAATGCGTATCCCAGGCTACTACGATGATTTGATAGCCCGTAGCGAGGAAGATGATGATCCGGCTGTTGTTGTTCAAATTCAAATGGATATCAATCGTACCTTGACGGATAATATTTTCTTTCGAAAAGGTCCTGGGGTCGCAAAACTCAGCGAGGTACTCCTAGCTTACTCGAGAAGAAACCATGAAGTTGGGTACTGTCAAGGGATGAACTTGATCACGGCATGTCTACTACTTATAATGCCAACCCCAGAGGATGCTTTCTGGGTTCTGACGAGCATTATTGAGCATACCCTCCCACCTGGATATTACGATCACAGTCTTCTAGCCTCTAGAGCAGATCAGCAAGTTCTACGACAATACGTTGCCGAGATCCTCCCCAAATTATCTCAACATCTGGATGATCTCTGCATTGAGCTTGAAGCCCTCACATTCCAATGGTTCCTTAGCGTCTTCACAGATTGTCTATCTGCAGAAGCTTTATTCAGAGTATGGGACGTGGTACTTTGTATGAACGATGGTAGCACCTTTCTCTTCCAAGTCGCACTCGCTTTGTTGAAACTCAATGAACAGCAGTTACTACAATGCTCATCACCAGCCAATGTTTACACGTATATTAATCATCAGATGACCAATCATGCTATCAGCATCGATGGATTGATCCACGCATCAGAAGGTCTACGCAAAGTGGTGAAGAGAGACGAGATTGAAATTAGAAGGGCAAAAGCTATCGAAGCGGAAAAGGATCTGGTTAAACAACGTGAAGCGAGAAATCTAGCACGCAAAGCCCAGAGAATCGCGGCATTAGAAGGGAGTCCGGAAATCTCAATTTCTCCGCCACCGAAGGATCGGGAGACGGGAAGTGATGAATCGGGTGTGTCGATGGTTAAGTCGCCGCTGCCGGTAGATGACGGTGTGGATTAGAGGGTGGGATTAAGAATTGAAGGGGGGGAGGGTGGAAAATAGATTGGATCGGGGTTTTTTACGTTTCTTTTTTTAAATCGAGTTTGGGTTGACTCGACGATCTTGCATTTACAATGGAGCAGAGCGGGTTTGGGAACTCGAATTGATACCCTGTTTTCTTGCGTTTTTGGATTCTGATACAATACAGTACATGTGTGTCTGTATGGGGGAGCGAGGAGGGGAGAGATAGGGAGAGAGAGGGATAGGGAGAGATAGAGAAGAAAAAAGAGAAAATAATACGTTGCTTTCTTGCTTGCTGCTGGAGCTTGGTTGCTTGGCTGGTTGCTTGCTTGGTACTGGCAAATACTCATACCTATACCCATACCCATACGCATGATGCGATGCGATGCGTTCATCTTTATATTAGTTAGTATAGGAGGGATATCAGAAATCTCTTTTCTTGGATTCCTGCGTGCGTGTGTATTGTGTATTGTGTTGTTTGGTTTGGTGAATGTGATATAATGTGATGTGATGTGGTGTGATGTAAATGAATTAGTCCTCTTTTTTTGCTGAAACGCTATCTAGGTACCTATGTTATCTGTTTAGGTGTTGTTGGTAAAATAACATTACATGTGAGGTCCTCTGTCAGATAGATCTGAAGAATTTTGGATTTTTTGGGTTTTCTGTTAAAAAGTTTATTATATAGGGAGGTAGGTAGATAGATAGGTAGGTATTTACTATATAGTATTTTATTTATTTTATTATTTTTATTATTTTTATTTTCCTTAGGTAATACGTAGAAGTATCTAGGATAGGAAGGAGTAGGTGGGTAGGTGGGTGGGTAGGTAAATAAGGTAAAGTATATAATATATATTCATGAAATGATGATATATTCTATGTATTAGATATTTACTACCTAGGTATGTATATAGTTTTATATTTATATAATTATGGGAGTATGTACCTAGTAGTTGTGGGATAGAAGGATGAAAATATAAAAATCTTTATTTTATTAATTTTTTGGGGAATAATTGTTATTATATGTATGTATATGTATGTATGTATATATATATGTATATTAATATAATACAAAGTCCTGGAATAGCAAGTCTTAGGAGGTGGGATGATGGGATGGTTGGTGTATATAGTGGGATTTGGGGAAGAGCAAAGGAGGGTGTGGATGATATAAAAGTTAGAGCGTATGAAGCTACAATTCATATAAATCGAGTGGTGTGAGGGTAAGGTCGTAACTTGTAAGGTGGGTGCACTGGGATTAAGGAGTTGAAGGGGGAGGAAGAGTTAGAGGAGGAAAGATGGTGTGGAAAGATGGTGTGGAAAGATGATACAGTAGAGTAGAGTAGAGAAGAGTAGAGTCTGGGATAGAATACAATAGGATTAACAGCATAGGATAGGATAGGATATTCAACTATTGATATAACTGACAACATGATTTTGATTTAATTTTGATTTCAGAAAACCCACTACCACCTTCCCTCCTCCTCCTAGATGGATGAAAACTCTGAATTCAAAGGCTCCCTATGTATTTCATATTTGAACATGCCCAGGAACTTCATCAATTATAATATATTACAAAATACAAAACACTACTATGATTAGATTAGATAGGTGGGTGTATAGCACTTATTATTTGAAGGGAAAAAAAAGAGATATTAGATGGAGAGCAAATAGAAGGAAAAGAAATTCGGCTTTTCATATATACCTAGGCTGTTATGGAGAAGTCGGAAATAGAAATTTCTTGTAGATATACAATGAATGGTATTTGGTTCCTTCAATTTCGATTGTATAAAAGCGCTTGGCATATTCGAGTGGTGTTTGAAATGGTCCAGATCAAAATATTCTCTCATTTATATGGTAGAGTGGAAGCGCAGGATATTGGATTGTTGGTCTGGAAAAAGGAAACGCAAGTTGCAGGCTGACGGGCAGATATCACGACATGAATAGAAAGGCAAGGCATGATGAATTGGAGTGGCATGGATGTATTGTATTGGACGGCTTGATTAAGATCTAAACACCAGTCTTGGTACCAAACTGCGTGTATCAAAAAACCTCAAACCCATCTCCCGCAGATTTCCACCCCAAACTCTAAAGATTGTAGTACCTTGGTCGCATCCTAAGATTTGATGTACATCCTATCACACTATTAGATTAGCATCATCCTCAAACAAGAATCCTCTCAATCAACACAATACATACCCTCTCTCGACCTCGCCTCTTCTTCCTACTTTCTCAACTTCTCAGTCTTAGCTTTACTCTCCGCAGCCTGCTCCTTAATCTCCTTATTTCCTTCCTTCAATTTTCTATTTCCATCCGTCAATGCCATGTACAACTCGCTATGAATCAACACCTCATCAATTTGCGCTCGAATCTCATCGATTTGGCGCTTTCTCTGCTCTTTCTCAACGTTCTCTTTTTCGAGCCTCTCGACCACTACTTGATTTTGACATGCGAGACACAATTCGGGTAGAATGGTGCCAAGTGGAGCTAGAGATCCGTTAGTATATATAGGGTTGGCGCGATGAGGATGAGGATGAGGCAGTCTTGCCATTTTGCTTTGGATCTAGACCTTTCTCACACATGGAGCATCGAGCATCTTCAAAGAATTCAAGACCCAAGGTGGATACATCGATTGAGGGTAAGGTGTAATTATTGCTTGGGTTATTCTTCTCATCTTTGTTCTCATCGGGAGACTCAGTGAAGCCTGATGGGAAAGACATGGTTGAGGTTGTTTGTGTTATTGTAAGTTTTTTGTTGAATTGAAAATTGCGTAGCCATGATTTTGACCTCATCTTTTTAAGTCGTTCTTTGATGGGGCTTGGAAGGAATCTTCTCGTCTGAAAACTATCAGATGAGGATTAGATGATTGAATGTTGTTGATATGAAGTTATGGGCCACTCACACAAAGTCCTTGATTTTGTTTGCCTGACAGGCATCCACATTCAGTTTTTTTGTGATTTGAAATTGTATATATAGATATATTGTGGAAGGGGACCTTCAATTCAAGACTTCAAGCTATTTATCTTCCTTGAACATTATTCCAATAATCATGTCAATGAATGAATGAAGACAACATCTTCCATGAACAACAATACTTTGCATTTAATGGGTAATTGAAGAGATGCTTTTGAAGCAAACAAGGAGTGAAGTATTACTATACAAATACAAGCTGGATAACTCTAAATCATGTGGGAAATAAGGTTGAATAGTTTCAATGATATATGAATTCATTCAAATCATCAAGCTCCCTATGATCTCACAATGACCAGTGTTTATTTGATATCATTTTCCTTAAACTCTGGAAGAAAAAAACACAAAGTTTTTTGCTTCATAATAAGACTGAAGTAAAAGAATGAATATAATGAATGATGAATGGGATCAGACTTCCTTCCCATTTAATCAGACTCACTTCTCACTTGAGACCATAAGATAAATTGGAATTGAGTGGCTAATGTTAGGATGCAGTTAAATGAGCTGGTGGATTGGCATTGGGAAATTGAGACTCAATCCGTAATGTTTTATCCTATCTGTTCATTGAATTGTCCAGGCCAGATGTGCCATATACATATCAAAGTAACAATGAGGAAGTGAGCAAAAGAGGACAAGCAGAAACCAGAATACAAGGCTCTATTAGTATTCCTTCTTTCTCTTCTTGTATGAGTATGAATGATCTGGCTTGTCTTCATGAGTATGCATCATAAGAGAACTCTTACAATCTTGCACTTCACTTCAATATTGAAGCTTATGATATTTATCAAGAAAGATAAATATCTCCAAGAACCAGGACACTTAAATGGATTGATGCTATTGATGCTGATGAATCCTCATCATTTTAGTGTCTGCTTGAAGTGTTCCCTCGGCAGGAAGGGTGCTCCTTGGGAAGAAAAAATCAAGACGGGATTAGCCGATCATCACATGATATAATAGCGAGATTCTCCCGACATTAGCAAGACAGGTCATTTCATGTTTGTTTGATGTTTTTTAACTTCATATATCTCTGTTGTTTTGAAGGCTTGACTTGCATTTTTATTGCATTGGGTGAACCTTATATATTTGTCAATCAAGGCCAGACTACCTAATGGATATTATCACCTTACTGTCAAGTAAGAAGAGCTACCAGACACATTCATCTACTCATAATTTATCCTCTATTTTCCCATACCCATGCTAACTCTAATATAACTTATTTTGGATCGCTCTTTAACAATCCGCTATTGGATTGGAGGCTTTGGAGCTTCCATTGCATAGGTTACCTACCTGAGTAGGGGTCAGGGCATGTAAGGCATTGTAAGCATTTGTTGACATCATAGTAGGAGCTGTTGCACAAGCTATGCAGCACGAATTGAGCTTGGACTGGACTTGCTCAAAACAAGATATTGATTCTATCTTTGTCAGTTTTAGCCAAACGTCATCACTCCAGCAGATCCTGCACAGGATTCTATGCTTCAGAGCAGGAAAGACAGACAAGGCAGTAAGGAGCTTGAATAGGTAGGTACCTAGATATATTACTTGGGGGTTTCTCATCCCAAGCACTTTCAATCATCTACAAACAACTCAAATCTTACACTCAACCTTTCAAACAATTCTCAATAAAACAATACTTGAAACAAACCTTCAACAATCTTCAAAATGAGTTCTACATACAAGCCAACTGGTAAAATTATCTTCCATTTTGAACATTCGAACATTCCTAATATCTTTTGTAGAGCACGGAGGTCTCAAGGAGGATGGTGACCCAGACATGAGAGTTGGAGCTGGTCATATCTACAAGCCAACTGGTGAATTCATTTTCCACCCTTGAATCCCCTTCAACATTCCTAATATCATTCACAGAGCACTCAGGTCTTAAGGAGGATGGCACCGCAGATAAAAGAGTTGGAACTGGTCAGTTTGCCTACGGCCAAGTTGATCCAGTTGTAAGCATATCTCACCACTTTTCTTTCACTTTACATTCTCCATGGGTTTCAATCTGCTAATCAGTCTTCCCTTGCCACAGGAGGCCGGAGCCAAGGGTGGCAGACACGAGGGAGATAAAGAAACCAGTGGAACCACATCCGACTCTAGCAGCAGTGGCAATGGCAATGGCGGTATATCTTCACTCCACCGCTCAACTCCTCATCCATAATGTATTCGATGCTAACAATTTCTGCTGCAGAATTCGCACATGGAAAGGTCGACCCAGTTGAAGCTGGCAAGAAGGGAGGCCAAGCTTCTTAGATCTCTCCAAGACCCTTAACTTGTATGGGCGCTGGATGACATCGAATATGAATAGGAGTATCATCTGCGTACCACGAGATATTGTGGAATGTAGACTAGGCTTGGGGTCATAATGATTGTATGAACACTGCGAGTATGATTGGCTAGCTATAATGATACTCCTTCATGATATGTTACTTGCAGAGTGAATGCGATATCGCGAGACAAAATGTGGTGTTACCCTCGATTCAATCCATTTCGGATCGATCGGGTAATGATTATCATCCCAAAAATGTCATTGTTGTTAGAAGGAGGAGATTACAGATGATGATTACCTAATGATTCGATATTCCACAAAATATGAACGCAAGTCTGGACCTGAACCAGGCAGGAGCTCATTTTGATCTATTGAATACCGGTACATCTTTCCTCCTCGGTGACTATCTTCAGCTAGAAAAATCCCGAGAAGGATACGAACACCTTACAAGGTCTTTTTATTCGGATATCTGCTGACTCAGTTCCATGAAATTTGCATGTTTTTTCTGCAGGCGACCGAGGCAGGTTTTTGCGGGATCCTGCATTCAATGTTCTCGTTTGTTACCTAAGTCAAGTCGTTCAAACATTTTTTGAAGTTTTCATGTCCAGCTGGGCCTGATTTACTTTCCATACTCTTCTCATGATATTGGCAATCTTGGCAACTGTGCTTTTACTATGAATGATGAATGCTGTTCATATAAAAACGGCTTTGGTGTAGCTTACCCCACCCCTTCATTTCGATGAAGTAAACGACGAGAACTATCCTCAGATACCATATGACATGAGTTATATCATGATCATTTCAAATACAAGAATTAAATAGGGTGGCCAACGTGTTCATGCAAACTTCCGACCGTATAAGTGGTTAGTTCCATTACTCGAAAACAATAGAGATATCCAATAGCTGATTAAATATTTGAACACTGCATTTTTCACAACATGAATGAGGACCAAAACGTTATACTCGGCCCGTCCTCATTGTCGTTCCTGGATATCCCCTCATTTTGTACATCATATACCATGTTTTTCATGGTAGTAATCGCATGGTCAGCCACCCGAAAGGAACGATTGCCATGCTGAGATTTATGATAGATTTGGAAGGGGCGTTCGTATGTGATGCAGTCTCACAATAAGGAAGGAAAACTTTAACAAGACGCATTGTTTTTCCTATAAACTTTCAATATTTCCATCATTGAAACGTGGTAATTCCTTCTTTTTAGATATCTCTACGATCTAGGACTCATCAAAAGATTCTATGATGCACATATCTTTTATATTTCTTCTTCCTCTCATAGGAGTCTGCATCGCAGCTACTTCTAACATAACCACTCCACTATCTGCAGGTTGCAATGCAGATAATTGTTATCGTGCAGTTAGTGGAGACTTTCGTGGACCTGTTCAGCAAGGCATAGCGTATGATGATTGTATCGATTACATGGCAAACGTCTGCACAGTAGATATTATCACGATCACCGTTACTTCCACCATCTTGACAACGATCACGGAAGTATCGACTGTGGGAAAGAGAGCGGTAGCAACAACTCCCTTTTCACTTCCATCATATGCCAGTGCCTGCTCTAATGAAACTCGTTATTCGAGCGCCTGTTCATGTTGGGGTATTTTGCCTGAAAATACCATCACTGAGACTGGACCGGTGTGTATTTTCCACATCGTTCATGAGTATCTACTAACGAATCCCCAGACTTACACAACTTTCACCACCTCCACCGTTACCACCGGACTACCTCCCGTCTGCCCCACCGGCAAAGCTCTCATGAAAGATTCCCTCAACTGCGGCTCCTGCGGCTACATTTGCGATACGGGCTACTGCGAACACGGCACCTGCAATACTATTCCCTGTACCCCCACCAAATGCGAAGACGGCATCAAACCATGCGTTGTCGATTCCACCTGTTTCTGTTTCAATACATTCGTAGGATTAGGTTTCTGTGGCGAGAATATTGCATGTTCTGAAGCGAAAAGCTGTTACGATGATGGAGATTGTCCAAATGCATATGTCTGTGCTTGGGATACGTGTTGTGGGAATAATGTGTGTGTGCTTGGAAACTGTCCGAATCCTGCGGCGAAATTGGCGAGGATGGCGCAGCGGAAGAGGGATGCCCTGATAGGAGATACGGCGGCTTATATGGCGAGTTGAGTGATTACTTATATGTATTTGAATGGCTAAAGAGATGAGATTCACGAGTAGTATTTTTTTCAATTTGCCTGTGTTTATTTGGACTCGTATGTAATGAGTTGTTATAATGATAAATCGCCAGACGGTAAACTATGTCTTGGTTGTCCAAGTGATAGTAAACTGCACACTAAACATCTCCCATGAACACTCCCATTGACGAGATTTTCTCCGAATTTCTTAGTAATCACCAATAACAGTAGGAAACCTATAACTAAAAGCCTCGCTCGCGAAGCAAAAGGGGAAGCTATTAACATTGGATACCGGGAGGAAGAGTGCAGCTGAATCCACATATAAAACAATATTATCTGAAAGAGACTACCCGCAACATCATACAGTAGGTAGTATCCATAACTTATTCCCACCCATCTCAAGTCTCGTACCACCGTCCAAAACCTCCACATACTTGAAAAACATCTCTTTTTCCTCTAAATCCTCCCTCTCAAAAGATCACTTCCAATAATTTCCTCTTTATCCATCGAATCTCGAATCGTCAAAATTTACATGATAGAATCTCTGAGTGTTTATTATTTTAGTAGAAAGGTAATCTGCCCTGATTCTTTAATCGTTTCATGAGTTCCACGATTTGCATGGAATTTTCTCATTTGAAATTGAATACTGGATATAGTAAGTTAGTAACTACTAGTGTAAGAGGTCTTAGGGTTACTTGAATGCTTTCTTGTAATCCTCATGCTGTCTTTTCTTATCAAATAGAAATAATCTCAGCCCTGCAAACAATTTTGACTCCCTCATTTCTTGATGCATAAATTAAGTTTCGATAATACCTAATTTTCCGAACGAAATAGACCTGATGGTTCGCTTGCCTCTGGCTGTATTCGTATAGGCAGCTAAAACGGAGAAAGTCCCGCTCGTTGCTGGATCATTGGGGCTGTGATAATTTTACATCTTCATAGCCACAAAAACTGTAATACTGCTATTTTCCCATTCCAATTCTTACATATTCACCCAATCCACAGTTCCTTCTTTTTCTCATTCATATAATCCATCTCCTTCCAAAAATTTCCCCACCCGTCCGAAAAACTCATCTAGCCCATCAGCCTTCGAAAACAGGGGAAAATCATGAACTTCATCTTTTCCAATAACCATTTCCACCTTTACATTTGCTTCGCGTAGATGCTGGACGAACTTTCCTATACCTTTACATTATCATTAGTTATTGGGTTTGAAGTGTGTACTGAAAGAAGGGGCAGAGTTGTAGATATAGAGTGGTAAGAAGAACAACGAAAGAGCTTACCTGGACCAAAAACCTCCGCGTCCCCCCAAATAATCATACTCCTACAAAGTCCCTTAAATGTATACCCATCTGGTAACTTCCCCCTCGCCGGACTTAACAATGTACTACGCAAGTCGGGGCGATTTTCACAATATTGATATCCCACTATCCAAAGCATTTCATTATTCATAAAATCCAACTCGATTAACTCTCTCTCTTCTTTTTCTCCTTCTCCCTTCCCATCAAACCTGGACATCAAATCCACAAATGGAGATATCAATATCGCATTTTCCGGCATAGGAAATTTGTGTTTGTTAAGGTAAAGTAATAATGTAATCGCTATACCCGCCCCGCCCGAATCTCCCATGATCGAGATATTTTCCGCACGGTATCCTTTTTCGAGAAGGAAAGAAAATGCAGAAATGGCATCTTGCAGTGCACCTGGAAAGGCCGTTTTAGACGTTACACATTTCCGAAAATTGACACTGAAAATCGGAATCCCAGTTTTTGACATCACGCGCCAGGGAAGAGAGGAATTTAGTGGATGGCCTTCCACCATTCCGCCGCCGACAAAATACATCATGATTTTCTTTTCCGCGACGGGAATATCGCCGTGCAATGGAGATGTAATCGCATCAGTCCATTGCCAAAAACACGGACAATCTTCCGTTCTCATACCCACAAATATCGCATCTCCCCGGATCCATTTTTCATCTGGCAGCGGTATAACCTCCAATTGCGCATTTTGTCCAGAAGCAAGTTTGGGGATGGTACAGCGGGCGCTCAGGGAGCCGACATCTTTGAAAGGTTGGGTGCCCGGGTGTAGAGACCAGATGATGTAGGAGCCAATAAGGAGAGAGGTTCGGTATTTGAAAGACCAGTGGGAACGACCGTAATAGGGGCGGCAAAAAATGGAGGAGAGGAATACGAGGGGGATTTGCGGTGGCACGACCAGGAGAGAATAAATGAGGCGGGAGAAGCGGTGGCAGTGTTGAGTTAGGAGGGGGGTGCGTTGCCAACCGCGGATTTGGGGGATTGTGGGGGAGGGGACGAGCATTTTTTGAACGGGGATGGGGAGTTATTTTGAGAGCACTAGGATTAGGTAGCCTTAGATAAGAGCTCTGCTGGTTTAGTTTGCGGAAATTGAGGCTTGCATAAAATTTACGAATACAGTCAAGTACCGGTATCTACTCGAGTACCGTCCTGAGACACGGAAGCTTGAGTGGAAGGGGAAGTGGGAGTGGAGGTGAAAGTGGATGTTCGACCGGGCCCGTCCACTTCATCCTAACCTTATGTGTTCTTTAGGAAGTAACTACCGTCAAGTACCGGCGCGCATGAAGCTAGGCACGGACGGCCAATTTACATTGGTTTTAGTTTCCTGCACAGGGCAAATATTATCAGTCACCTGGTAATTTGTACGCGTTGACATTTTAAGATCGCGAGTTTTCTTCTTCGAGTTACATCAATTATGTGCTACAAATTCCAAGTAAAAAGATTGATGTGGTTAGAGGAAAGAAGAGTTGATAGGACCTATCCTATGATCGGAGCAGGATTTATTGTAATTTTAGGGCTTTGAGGATATGAGGTTATAAAATTTGGAAACTGGGATGGGATACGATTTCACAACAGGTTGGAACAAAAATATGAAGTAATGTATTTGGAGTAAACACTTTATTTATCTATCCTGACCTATACCTATGTCTGTGGCATTGTTGTTAAAACGACAGTCTATCAATTTAGTTATCTTAACTTATCGCCTCTCGTGCTTCATTTCCCCTCCACAAAATCCTCGTCTCGGGACCTGTTTCTTCATTCATGGCTCTGCGTTGGCTAATTGGCCTAACCTATCCCCATCCATACGACTGTGATACAGCATCTTCCCCTCCTTCCGGGAAATAACATTCGTGAGACTTGTTTGTTTGCCCATCCTTCTTCATTCGTAAAGATTCTCTCTTCTTTCATTTGACATGACCCGTCGTGCCCTTGGGTGATGCCAGTGTATAACCTCATATCGTATAACCTAATTTCCAGTCATAGTGTAGCGTTTTATCTCATCCCCATCCATCCCATCTCACTTCAAGTGCCCGTGTAAGATCTAACCCCATCATCTTTCGCACGACTCCAAGCCCTCAATCTCCCTTTCGCCTTGGATCCCGAGATTTGTCCATCTCTCACTGATCCCTCATCCAAAACCTTAGGTACAATTATGCTGCCAATGGTACTTCCCCTATTCCCAGGTGTATTATCCGAATTCAAAAGGGCTGCGAAAGAATTGCTCATATCCAAACTCGCTCTTAGACCACTGAATCTCTTGTTACCCGGAGATGTAGGTGAAATTAGAATAGGAGAAGAAGGGTCATGACTCATTCGTTTTGAGGCGAAACTGGTAAAGAAAGGCATCGAAGGGGTAGAAGAATGAGAGGAGTTGGAGTTTGATGAACTACTCGACGAGGTTCGTGATTTGCATTTGCGTTGGGATGATATTCGAGAGGATTCATAGAAATCCATTTCTAGGAGGATGGTGTGGAGCTGTTCGTCTGATTGAGCGAGGTTTGGAGCTGTGGAGGTGATGGGAGGTCCTTCGATGAATTTTGAGTGGCGGAGGGTGGCTTTTGAGGTTGATGAGGTAGACATTTTGTGAATGTGATAGTTGATATGCTCTGTTGTATTTGAAAGTCGAGTTTATATATGTTTATGGATTATCTGTAGCTTCTTCTATATGTATGTAGAAGGATATCGAGAGTTGTGGAGTGATATCGATATGTAGTTTTACTCTCACACAGTTTTGAAGAAAAATGTAAAGATTCAAGACAATATAAGACTTTGAATAGGTATAATATCAAATATAGAAAAGAACTAAGATATCGTCCGTACCTACTGGGGGAGCACTTACACTTTTAATAGCGATATCCGTTCTGTGTACAACATAAACTCCGGCTTCCTTGAGTAGAGTTCAAAGGAAAATTATTGAATCTACGCCCACCAAGCCCCGTTTGAGCAAGGGGTTTATTATCGACAAACCTAAATTGTTACACAGACCCTGCATATTGGTACCACTACAAATTGTAGTAGTGTAGTCTACAATGCTACACACATTTTGCCCCCAGGCCACCTCATCTGATACAGTTACCAGCATATTTATGTGAATGATCTGCCAGATTGCCAGAAAATTCACCATATGAAGGGAACTTTTGACGGTTGTAATAAATCAGCGGGATCTTATTGGATAGAGAAAGGACTTATGGTTTATTTGGATTCTGGGATTCTGGGATTTGGGTGTAGGCTGATTGGCGAAAAATGAAGGGGTTATGCATTGTCGAATATTGTCATAATGTCCATATAATTTCTTCATCACATCACACTACTGGGTACATAATACCCCTCTTAATTTCCATATTTTTATAGTATTACTGCGTAATACACTCATAAAACCAAAATCATGCGCATAACGCAGCTTAAATTATTTTAATTGTTAATTCGTTCTTCAATTTCGGGGTCCGTTGTACCTAAGCCCACCTGAGCAGCACGAAACCATTTAAATGCACGCCCTACATCATACTTGGTATACCGGCGAAATCCCGCTGTGCCCGTTTACCTTATGTTGCAATCATCAGCCTACAGAGTCACGAATATATTAATGGTGGCTTGTGTACTTGTAATATCAAATTAAGGATTTACTACTTAGTGTATGTATACTGTACAAAAAAAAGTAAATTTCTAGCATTTCGTTCGCAATCAAATTCAAATCCTTATCCTTCTCGTTCCAAATCGGATCTTTCTCCGTCTGTAACGACGTCATAAACCGTTGGATTTCTTATTCTGCATCTAAGATAAGGTGGTATCCGAGAAATCGAGGGTGGATGTGTAATCTGTATTTAAGGTTTGTGGTCTGGAAGGACCCTTATTTGAAAGCAAACTGCTTGTTGTCCGAGCGGGTTGTTCATGGCGGACAATTTTCTGGATTGGGGATTATGGCTGTAAGATCTAGGGATTAGACTCGATAAAGACCCGAGAGGATAGATTACGCCCAACTAAGTTGTTTTTTTGGTTCATGATGCCTTAGGTTCCTTGTATATATCTGGAAATAGAGTAGTATCCGATTTTGATACTCCAGGTTTGGTGACTGGAGATCTGCTGGAGTTGTTTGGTTCCTGCGCCTTATCTTATTTAGAAACGAACTCACAACCTACTGCTCACAAAAACCTATTGCATGAAGTATTCTCGTCATTATCAAATCTAAATTCCTACCAAATCCCTCTGATCCTCCCTCTTCAAAATTGGTAAGGCACATCCGGCCTGTAACTTTCATAGAAGCATTCGCTTACAAAAGGTACCAAAAATAACGAGGTCGGAGTTCCGGACTGCTCAGCCAACGCTTGGGATGATCTCCAGGCCCGTGTAATCCAAACTATCGAATGATATTTACTAAGCAAGACTTATTGTTTCTTATTGAATTATTCGGCTTCGTAAATTGTATGATTATCAAACGATGATTATCAGATATTGTGCTTGGGGATAGAAAATTTGGAGATTGTGAGTTTGCGAAGAGTACAAGCCTACGACCAGAACCTATTCCAGTCTGTCCGGGGCTTTTTGGACAAAACTCTTTTTCAATAATGGGTTCTTTTTGAATCTTGATGATATAGAATAGTCGGTGCTTCGAAAACATGATTCAAGATTGTTATAAGGCTAAAAGTAAAATTAGCTATAAATAGATTCAATTCAAGGCCCAAGATATTCTCCTCAACTACATAGGTAGATAAAGAGAACTTACGTTGATATCGCTTTCAACATCAGACAACAGTAGCCAGTCTTACTAAGGATATCTAACCCACGGATACAGCACATAACGAACGATGGACCCACAAACTAACACTCGAACCTTATTAAGCCTATTGAGGAGTCAATATACCCAATATATGTTTGAATCCCGCGCCCACTTCCATCAAATCAAGCAAACACAACCAAGCGGCTTTAGCTCACTTGGGAGAGCGCCAGACTGAAGTCAACTTCGGGAACAAAATAGATTCATCTGTTTATCTGGAGGCACTGTGTTCGATCCACAGAAGCCGCATTCTGCGATCTCGAGTCCACTCGGGATATCAACCTTTTTGATCTTTTTTTGTTTGATTTGTGTAACCTTTTGAGGGAAAACATGAGAAAATTTTGAAAATTTTGATGGTGGTGGGGTTGATGATACAACCAAGCGAAGTAAAGCTAGCGGGATGGGTGGGGTGATAACGACATTTTTGGGGCTTGCACGGCTTGGAAATGGATACTTGGTGGGGCTAGAAATGGATTCGACTTATGCTTTATGAGGAAATACCTATTTTTGATTTGTCCATATGAATTAGTTCTCTAGAAAACAGCGGGACTTCGGGTAGGTTTGCTTGATCATTGGTCAAAAAAAAAAATACCATCACAAGCCAGCCTTTTCCATCACGGAGTGAAAAAATTTGTATTCACTAGATCCAGTATCAAAACTACCCCTCTCAAGCTTATCTCTCCATCTGCCCTCGAAAAATCTCAAAAATTCCAAAAATCAATCAAAAATGCAAAAAAATTGATTTCTTGCAACGGATTCAAACCGATGATACTCAGGGTAACTCCCCACGCAGGGCTCGAACCTGCAGCCTCAAGATGAACTTGTAGATATGAATAATACCTAATAGAAGTCTTGCGCGCTACCATTGCGCCAGCAGGGATATCTTATGATTTTGTATGATGGGGTGACTCTTTTTGGAAATATATTAGGGAATTACACTACCAGTGCTCCACGTGGAACCCCATCGGGTATTTTCATAGAATTGGTCTCCATATAACTGAATTGGATAAAGCTATCACATCGATTAGTCCATGAAGGAGTCTAATCCACCATTTTTTACTTCAACCCTTTCGCTCTTGTTACATTACAACACTCATTTTTAATAGATTCCTTCTCAATACATATCAAATTCCAGTTCAGATGCAACGGAATAATAAACGTAATATGCTTTTCTGTATCCAACAAGTGTTGAGTATAAGGGTAAGTCGAGTGAAGAGCATTAACGACACAGTATCTCGTATCTACCCACAAAGCTTATATCTCTCCTTGCGCGATATTTATCTATATATATATATATGTGTGTGTGTGTTCAAGTTCACGATGGAATACAAGTGTGGACACTCTGAACTTTTGGGCAACCTTTACTTTGAGCTTGATTTCTTGTCATGTAATATACCTTATAATATACAACGTCGGCGACGGGCTTAGTATCTTTTGTAACCTGAGTGACGATGAGAAATATGCTGGGTGTTGGGTGGTAGATTTCCAAAGAGAATCTACATCTGATGTTAGTTTAGTTTATCAGGATACGATGCTTTTATTTTGTTGGCGGATGCAATATGTGTGTTAGTGAATAATGAAGCTCATTACATGATTTATTACATCTATGGTAGCGCATGAATGGGATATAGGTTGGTAGAGAGTGGTGAATGGGAGTAGTAGGGAATTAGAGAGTCTACTCAAATTTCAAGTTGGTCTATAGGGGAGCCACTGGAGTTAAACGAGAAATGGTATTTGAATCTACCAAATGAGAAGTCAACAGTCGGAGCAGGCTGTATAGAAGAAGCTGTCAAGTGATGGTTAAATTGCAACTAAAAGCTATCAACCCTTAACCCCATTTAATACATTTTTCTACATCTTGTCATCAATCTGAGCCGAATCTCAATTTTCTCTTTGTATATATTTGTCATTGTTTGAACATTTCTTCTTGAGGAATGTGTACATACATACACTGGACAACCATAGGTCAAAATTTCAAGTTTAAAGTACATACACATAACCAAGATAACTCAAAGCCACACTGGCATTGATCCCAGGTGAACATCCCAGCGGGTGAACATCCGCATCATTCAAGCTCACCGAAAGCTTTAAGCAACCTCGATATTTCGAGATAATCATTCCCATCTTCAACATCTTCGAACATGACCCACCAAATAATCCATACAAACCCAGAACCTGACGATGATAATATACTAATATCAAATCAAACACTAATAATTAACTAGGTAGGCGTATATACCTAAGGTATACATGACCAAGTTTGAGATGAGAATGACTTGGTCATTTTCTATGTATAGAAAAACAAAAATACAGATATTAATCTTGATATTTTAAAATGAGAATTAAGGTGGTATTTTATGATTAGATGCTTGATTTTATATATACTTTAAAACAATGATCAGTGATGAGAATTATAAGAATTGATATTAATGCAAGACTATACGCGGAGTATTATCATCTAGATTTTAACATATAAATATGCCCGGCTCGTCTGGTTAATTCTTCTGTAGATGAATATTGCGAAATAGAAGAAAAGCTAAATAAAGTTTGGGATTAAATGTAAATAGAAGATGAAAATACAAATGTGAATACAAATAGGTGTAAATATAAAAAGTTGAATCCAAAACCCCGATAAAAACTCTTCAATATCAAAAGTTAATATACCTTCTCAATCAATTCATACAGCACTTCAAGTTGAAAATGTTACAAGTTATAAAAATACTTTTTTCATTTCTCATGTACAGTGTATACGGCCATTTATCATCATATGCTGCTCATCCTGAATTCCGCGCCGAGTCCCGCTTACGCTCCATAACCCCCCCCCCAACCACAATACAACCCAAATCTAGAACAAGATATTCTTCTAGATGATCTAATCAAACAACCATAATGAAACCACCAATAAATAAATCACCATCTTCTACCATAAACCGAATCTTCCACCTTTCTGGCTTGAAAAGGGTTTGATGTAATCTTCCTTGGCGCCGATGCAATTTGTGAACCGACGCTATCCAAACTCACCGCACTCTTACTTGGACTTCTAGTAGCGGACTCTTTCAAAATTCTAGGTTTTGCGCCCAGATCATACGCACCTGCAGCAGGTGGAGCATGCTCGGCGTCTCTTCTAAATAATTGCAGAATCTCCTTCATGCCCAATTTACCAGCACCACCTTTACCACCTTCGATGGTTTGATTTGCAAGCTCTCGTTTCTTTTCTTGGAGAAGTAGAATTCGCTCCTCAACTGTGTCTTTAATGGTGATCTTGTAGACAATAACGTCGATTTTCTGCGTAAGACGATGTACACGATCGATGGCCTGTTCTTCAACAAACTATAAAAAAAAATCAGTAACTGTAATTGCGTCGTGAAATGGAGATCACAGCGAGGAAACTTACAGGATTCCAAAATGGCTCAAGAATAACTACACGGGTAGCAGCTGTAAGATTAAGACCTAGAGAACCACACTTCAAACTACAAAGTAAGACTCTACAATTCTTGTCGTTGCGAAGCCTATCCAAACTGGCCTCACGCAGATCGTTCTTCATACCACCATCATATCGAGTATATTTGAAACCCTTTTGGCGTAAGAATGGCTCAATAAGATCCAACATTGACGTGAACTGCGAAAAGACGATGAACTTATGCTGAGCTGCTTCCTTTCCGAGAATTTTCATGAGATGTGTGATTTTGGTAGATGCAGAAATTTTGGAAAGCTCGGCCTCCTCATCAGAACCAAATTCATCCTCAACATCGGTCTCCTCTTCGGAGGATTCGTCCTGTTCCGACTCCTCGGCAGATTCTTCGGCATCATCTTCATCAGAGCTATCAAGATGAATGACCTTCTTCTTGCCAATATCTTTTATGTCGGGGAAAGAATCATCAAGATCATCATCGTGATCCGAATCAAGCCATTCACCACCGCCTTCACAGTTCTCATCTTCTTTTCCACCAGCCTTTCCAAGAGTAAGAGCGCTGCGTTTCTTATCTCCAACAAGCCATTCGCCTTGTTCTTCCTCATCATCACTATCTTCGATGATATTCCTATTCCTGGGCTTACGAATCGGAATTGGTTTGGATTCCTTGTGCTTCTTGCTTTTCTTACTCTTCTTCTCCTCCTTCGTTTTCTTCTTTGGGCTAAGCTTCTTTCCAGATATTTCGTCCAAATCTGCTTCGCAATCCAGACAACGAATGGCACCTTGTGATATAGCTTCTTTACCAAGCTCAATTTGACAAACCTCGCATTTCTTGGAGCCTACACCCAATGAACCAAACATGTCTGCCATATCATCAAAGTCGGTTGTTGATTTTGATTTAGGATTGCTAGTTTCAGCTGAGAGAGCATCGGTATCTTTTCCCAATTTACTTCCTACAAGCTTTGGATGATTACAAGCTTGTCTCAAGCGTAAAAGTAAGACTAAGGCACTCGCATAGTTGACTTTTCTCCCATCCATCATTTCTTCGATACTTGCATCGGTACGTTGTTCCAATCTTTCATAGAATCGGCGCTCTTCTGGTGAGAATTCTGCAAAGACTTTCTCGATTTTACGCTCGACGACCTTGAAACCTGTTGAATTGCCTTCTCCTGCAACAGAAGGCTTCCCTCCGGGATTGAGAGCTCCAGCCTTCTTTAAGATTTCTTTGGTGCGTCGCTTCATGAAGATCTGCAAATAGTGACGAAGACGCTTGATGGCTACATCACCTCTACCATTTTTCATTGGTCGGTCAATTTGGTCCTTCCATTCACGGAGATTGTCGAATGGCTTGATTCTCAAGAACTTGATCAGACTTTGTAACTCATCCAAATTGTTCTGCATGGGAGTTCCTGTCAAGCACCAACGGTAATGACTGCGAAGAGAATAGCATGCCTGTGTAGCCTTGGCGTTGCGATTTTTGATAGTGTGGGCCTCATCAAGAATGACTCTATACCATTGTAGACCAAAACAGCCGACCTTAATACCTTCATCATCATCATCTTTGGATGAGTTACCCCATTCCGAGACAAGAATTTGATAAGTTGTGATGACGACATCATATTTTCTTAGGTCTTGGAATCGTTTCGTACGTTGAGGGCCATGGTGGACACACACACGAAGGGAGTGACTGCTTTCAACCTTGTCCTTGATTTCGGCTTCCCATTGTCGAATAAGTGCAAGAGGTGCAACAACCAAAGTGCATTTGTCCAGACCGGAGGGTAATTTGCGTTTACTGTGGGTTTCATCAGAACTTGATGGTTTAGGATTGCTCAAAATGAGCGCAATCGATTGTAGGGTCTTTCCCAAACCCATGTCATCAGCAAGAATGCCTCCTTTGGGTACTATGCCTTTCTTTCCTGTGCCAATTTCTCGTCCAATCATCCACTCCAAACCTTCAACTTGATGGGGAAGTAATTTGACATTGATACCCTCGACAGTTCCGTCATCTTCTTCTTCGTCTTCCGATGCAACTTCAAGCTTTTCATCTCCTTCGACATTTAGCCCATCCATCTGCGCCATCAAGTCGTCAACCTGGGCATCCTTCTTCTTTCTGCGTGATCTAGTCCTAGGTCTGGCATCTTCCTCTTCCTCAATAACACCCTCTAGAAGTGCTTTTAAATCTTCTTGTGCCTTTGCAGGATCAACATAAATATGTGGCTCGTTGTAGTTCGGCTTAGGCATGGTAAGATCCACGTAATTATTAGACGTATAGGTGTTTACAGATTGAAACCCTGAATTGCTGTTTGGCAGGGAGCCGAATATCGGTGCCGGTGCAGGGTGAGTTGTTGCGTATGATGAGGAGCCGGGAATCGGTGCACGAACAGCTGGCTGGTTGTATTCAGCTGGAGCCCGTGGCATGAGGGGGTTGATAATCTTTCGGGCTGCATCTTTTGCTGCTTGTAAATGCGGGTGTGCTACATATAGATTAGCACTGTAAGTTGAAACGACACAAGAATACATACCATGTTTTTCTGGCTCTCTATGGAACTCGGGACGGGATTTAGGTTGAACAAACAATTCAGAGTATTGTTGCTGAGATTTACGATTCAGTGGAGACTGTGGAAGTGTAGGTTCTCCGAATCTAGGAATGCTGGATAGATGATTTGCGGCATTGCTTTGAGAGGGTCGATATTGATCATTGGGCTCTTCTGGCCGCAATGGTGCCGGCACTTTTGCTGGAGATCTTTCCTTAACCATTTTGTTTTCTTTCTCAACGAGGCGTCTGTCGTATTTTGTAGTATCAAGCACGACCACAGTGGCTTTCCTTGATGAACTTGAATTGGATGCTCGACCAATAATCTCAAGAGACGAGTCAAAGAGTGAAGTGGAATCGCCAAGGTCACTCAGAGATGGGCTATTTTCTTTTACCGGCGAAGGATAAGTTCTTCCTTGAATATGTGGTAATCCGCGAGGTGTTGTTGTTGTTTTCGAAGTGTTGACAAACCTTTGGAAATCCTGTTGTTCTTTAATTGCAGGTGTATTTGGATTTCGTCGTTTGAAATTTGGGGTTTCTGTTGATCCAATCGTATTTAGCGGGGTGAATCCACCTCTGATACAGTCTCAGTAAATATAATAATTCCAGATAATTCCAGGTACCCCTCCACTTGAAAATGTGGATATTTGGCTTACTTCATGAGGATTCAAGGTGACCCAATTGTAGGTTATTTCAGGATCAAGCAGAGACTAGGTATGTAGGTTATATCATGTAGGTTATATCGTTTGTTTGTAAGATGGAGAGTCGCGTCAAATTCATGACAGATGATAAAAATGGGCAAAATTATGGTTGTTGGCATGGAAACGTTATCACCAATCAAAAACCACTTTACACGACCTCACGATACCTTCTAGGTACGTTGACCTATCTACCTTACCTGTGAAAACCACTCCGCCCTACCTAGGTAGCCTCGCGTTATCACAGCCTCACTGACTGCAAGGCTACCTAGGTACCTACAATATGAATTTTGTTTTCCGATAACAAAACGAAATTTAACCAAAATCATTATTGAAACAGCATTGATACAACATCTGCAAATTCATTCATTTTTTTGGCTGAAGATTTCTTTGGCATATGAAACAGTTTTATAATTATACATACTTACTGAACGGCTTTTCCATTGTCGTCTTTCACAATGTCAGATCCGCTTCTATCATCACTATGTCGCATCTGCCATATCAATCCCACCAAATATACATGTCCACGATGCTCACAACAAACATGTTCACTTCCCTGCTCCAAGCGTCATAAAGTCTGGTCATCATGCTCCGGTATTCGCGATCCTACTGTCTACAAACCGAAGTCACAATTGGCAACACCTTCAGGGATTGATCACGATTACAATTTCCTGCATTCAATTGAACATCGAATCGAGAGGTCGGAAAAGGAGATCGTGGAAGAGCGAGGACTGGTAAAGAAAGTGGAACTCGAAATGGCAAGGCAAGGGCCTAAGGATGATAGAAGACGACCAAACAAAAACCCGGCGCATCAGCGTGAAGATTTCATCACTAAAATGCTACAAGGTTCTGGAATAACATTAGCCAAAGCACCATGTGGAATGTCTAGAAATTTGGAGAACACATCTAGTTGGAGCAAAGCGCAAAAGTGTATGAACTGGCAGGTGGAATGGATTCGAGAGACAGGTTCAGGCGGAAGGGTCTTGAATAAATCGGTAGACAGATGGCCAATCAACGACATCTACTCACTCCTCTTGGAAGAACAACGAAGGAAGAATATGGCGCCAGAGGAAAAAGCAGCCGAGAAGAAAAGGAAGGCAGATGAGTTGAAAGAGAGACAGGCTAAAAAAATCAAGTCAGATGAACTCATGTTGGATATATCGCCAGTTTCCTCATTTCAGGATTCGATTGGAGCTTGGAATACAATTTTGGATCAGCCTATAATCTCAAAAGATCAAAATTTGGCAAACCAACCTCATGCGCCACGGAAGCTTGATCCCAAGTATCATTTCTACCTCCATCGACCTAAGACTCAATCATCATACCCAAAAGTGCTAGTGCCTCTGGATCCCATGCAACCACTCTGCAAAGTCCTACAAAATCGCACAGTACTTGAATTTCCTACGATTTATGTATTCGAGTCAGACAAGCTTCCAGACACTTTTATGCTGGAGAAAGCTTATATCGAAGCTACTGGAGATGGACCAGCTGTGGAGACAGAAAGTGAGGAATCTGAGGACGATGACACTAGTAGTAGTAGTGAATCTTCCTCAGACGAGGATGAAGATGTAGAAATGGAGGATGGAGAGGTTGCATCATGAAACAAAACGGCCCAGCCGTCAAATTGTATAAAGTGTTCTTTTTATAATACCCATACATTAGTAATTTAAAACGCATTCGTTCATATCATCTGTTATTTATGCTTTATCTGAAGAGCCAAATGTACTCGAGTAGTCCGAGTCGGTTTGAATTATATTCTTGTATTTATCTCTATAGAATAGAATAATTTCTTATACTTTTAATCCTCCTCGAGTATAAATTTCCATTACTTTATAATCTAGATTAATTATAAAGGTTGAAAAATTGCATCTTAGAGCTTTTCTTAAAGCGTGAGCTCCATCCAGCTTGCTCGAAAAGAGGCGGAAGTGGATCGGCTCGCTAGAACCCACGATTACTTACAGGTTTTATTAAATCACTTTTATTCGGGAGGTTAATTAAGGGGTAAGTAGACTTAGGTAGGTACCAAAAAGATTAAACTCAGCATGCGAGTGTGCGTTTGATGGAATTAATCGAATCGGTTGCAAGAAGAATCGATTCGGTTCGGAAATGGTAATCTTAAATAGCCTCCATTTCTCCCTCCCTTTCTACCCTTCCTTTACCCCTCCCATCACTTCGCTCGAGAACCGAATCGACTGAGCAATTAAAATCTTCACTTAAACTCACGCCTGAGTGATTTAAACCTTCTAAGGGCGTGAGTTTATCCCTTACCCTGTAGAAATCTAGAAAGCTATATCGATTTATATTCTTGAAAAGAAAATACTACTCGGGAAAATCAAGCTCGGGTTATCTTTAAGGAAAATGTATATATAATTATACAGAACTTAGATCTAGGTTTAGAAGTTTAAGAAGTGTATTGATGAAATCTTAACTTTTTTACTATTATTGTATTCTCTTATGCATAGTTGAAAAGTTTGTTGATAGTAATATATAACCTTATGTATAGAAATATTACACCTAGTGTTTATAATCAATTCGATAGATAGTACGTACAACGCTCATACCGACGGGAATGCTGATTTCCATCAATTCGATAAAGGGGGGAGCAAAATGCGGGGTAATTAACCTCAGCTTGGCAATACGTACCTGTCCGGGTAGCTCTTGCCTCAATGATGACGTAGTTGGTTGTTGACATCAATTGAAGAGCAAAAGAATCTCGTCCACGTACATTGTATCCCAACTTGAAGGTTTTCTAAAACTCCAACCCTTTTTTAAACAAATACTACCTACCCTACTATTCAATTGAAATCAACTCAATTCAGACTATATTTCATGTAAGTTTAATGTCTATCTAGATCCCTTCAAATTCACTCGGTAAATACAACTCAAGTCAACTGAGTTCAATTATTTGTAAACTTCAAATTCAACCCACTAAGATACAGGAATAGGTAGCTCTCAATAAATCCAACATCTACCTCCAATATATCATACCAAACCAAAGAAAACCAAAACCAAAATCAACCAACCTCACCACAACCATGTCTCCAACCCCATTCCTCCGTCTCGCAAGACTCAGACTCGTGAACCACACGATCAAATCCCTCCCCCTCATCATGCATTCCACCCGCACCCGCACAATCCGCATCTCCATCTCCATCTTCATCCCCCAACCCCAACCTCTCACCCGAAATTTCTCCTCCACACCACCCCCCCAATCCCCCCGCAAAGACTCCCAGCATAAAGATAGTATCAATACAGAAGCGACGGAGTATAGTAAATCAGGGACGGATGATGCGGCTGCGAGGGAGGAAGAGGTGGCGTTTGATCCTAGTGTTACGAGTCCGGAGATGGAGAGGAAGAGGGCGGGGAAGGGGAAAGGGAAGGGAGGGAAAGGTGGGGAGGGGAAGGCGAATCCGTTGGATGTTAGTCCGGCGAACACGGAGGTTAGTAGGCAGAGGGATCCAATGGAGGGAGGAGTGGAGAATAGTCCCCGGGGGAAGTAGAAGTGGAAGGGAAGGGGGTGGGGATGGGCTTTGAAGGCCCGGGTTTGGGGAGGGGAGGCGGGCTTGTACACCCGTATACCCGACCCGGGATCCTACCCCATAGAATATAACAAGATTACCCCATAAAAGTCCGCAGGTACGGATAGGTATACCTACTCACAAATATATATCATATAATCATCTAATATAATCATCCCAAAATTAAGATTATCCCCAACTAGGTATATAAACGAATTATCTAACATATTATATTATAAAACACTCTTAAACTGCAGTGGATCGTGCACGATGTTGGAACACTATTCTGAAAAATCACGTGTAGCTTTTTGAAAGTTCTTTGAAATTAATACACTTCTTTCAACAATGAATAAAATAGAATCGAGATATAAAATATTGAAAAGAATCTTCGAATCTATCTAACGATCTAATTAAATTAATTGTACGATATGTGGTTCGAAAGCTATAAATGATTTTACGATCTACGAACCTACGAACCTACGAACCTACAAACCTACGAACCTACGAACCTATAAATCCTACGAATTCTACGAACCCTACGAAACCCTACGAACCCTACGAACATATAAAATAAATAAAATAAATAAAATAAATAAAATAAATAAAATAAATAAAATAAATAAAATAAATAAAATAAATAAAATAAATAAAATAAATAAAATAAATAAAATAAATAAAATAAATAAAATAAATAAAATAAATAAAATAAATAAAATAAATAAAATAAATAAAATAAATAAAATAAATAAAATAAATAAAATAAATAAAATAAATAAAATAAATAAAATAAATAAAATAAATAAAATAAATAAAATAAATAAAATAAATAAAATAAATAAAATAAATAAAATAAATAAAATAAATAAAATAAATAAAATAAATAAAATAAATAAAATAAATAAAATAAATAAAATAAATAAAATAAATAAAATAAATGAAGAAAAAGAAAGAAAAAATAAATTAAAAAATGAATTAAAAAATTTTTAAAAAAGAATTAAAAGAAATAAATTAAAAGAAATAAATTAAAAAATGAATTAAAAAAAATAAAGAATTTAAAAAAATATAAAATTAAAAAAAAAGAATTAAAAAGGATATATATTTATAATAAAAAAGATTATATAAATTTTAAAAATAATAAAAGAATAATAAATATAATTAAAAAACGAAATTAAAATATTAATAAAATAATTAAGAAAAGAAAAATAATTAAAAAATAATTAAAAAAGATTAATAAGAATAATTAATAAAAAATGAATAAAGAAATTAATAAAAGAATAATAAAAAATTAATAAAAAAAGATTAAAAGATAATTAAATAAATTAAAAGAAAAAAAGATTAAATATAGATATAAATTTATAAATTTCGAAAATATTAATTAATAATTAAAAAAAATTAAAGAAATTAAAAAATTAAAAAAGAAGTTAAAAAATTAAAAAGAATAAAAAAGAATTAAAAAGGAATTAAAAAAGAATTAAAAAAAAAGTGAAAAAAAAAAGAATAAAAGATAATTCGAAAAATTAATAAAAAAAGTGGAGAATAAAAATATTGAAAAATATAATTAAAAAAAAGAATTAAAAAGAATAATTAAAATGTTACAGATCTAAAAACAATAAAAACAAAAGAAATATTTGGGTATAAAATTCAGATTTAAAGCCAATACATCAACGATCATCAATGTTTAATGTTAATTAATGGCAAATTTTTGGTGTAATATTTAATTTATAAAATATTAATATATATAAAATAGATTTATATAATTAAATAAAAGGGATTTTGAAAGCCTATAAAATTTTATATTGGATAAAATATTATTATTTAAATAATAATTAATAATATATTATTAATTATTTAAAAAATAATAAAAATTTTATTTAAAAAATAATAAAAAGTTTTAGAATTATTATTAATTTAATTAATTTTTTATATTTTTTATTTTAATAATTTTTTTTATTTTATTTAAAAAAATAATTTATTAATTAAATTAATAATATTTAAAATAATATTAGGAATAAAAAATATTTTTATATTTGTTTGGTAAAGTATTAAAACTAATAATATATAAAATAATATTATTAATAGATTTTATATATATTAATAAAGTATAAATTTTTTTTTAAAATTTGAAAAATCTTTAGGGAAAAATTTTTGTAATACTTTAAAATAATAAATATAGAATATAAAAAATAATATAAAAATTATAAATAAAATTATAATCTAATTTATTTAAATATAAAAAATTATTAGAATATTAATAATCTTTAATAATATATTATTTGTTTGTTTCGAATCAAATATTAGATTTTCAAAATTTTAAAAATTATTTTAATACAAAAAAACAAATATTTTTTAAATAAAAAACTTTTTTTTTTAAATCAAAATAATATTTTAAAATAATAATAAATATTATTTTTTTATTAATATTTAGAAAATAGATTATATAATATAATATTTCAAAAAATATTTTTTAATAGTATAATATTAATTTATTAATGCAATTTAATTAAATAATATTATATAAACGAAATTTAAAAAATATATATATAATATAATTTTAAATAAAAGGAATTAATAATATATAATAATTATTTAAATATTAAAAACTAAATAATATTTAAAATAAAATATAAATGATTTTGTTTTTTATTTAAACAATTTGAAAAAAGATATAAAATATAAAACGAATAATATATATTATAAATAATTATTTATTAATTTTCGCTTTAATATAAACAAAAAAATATTTAAATCTTTTTAATAATCCAAAATTTAAAAAAAATTTATAAAATAAATATATAAATTAGAAAATATCGATTAAATGTATTATTTTATTAATATTATGGATTATTGCTTTAAAAAAATATATAATATTTTATTATATTATTTGAATTTTATTTGGTTTTTTTATGGATTATAAAAAAATAATAAAAATATTATATTAATAGGATTTATTAAAATTAAAGTAAAATTAAATCAAAAAATTATATAAAAAAATCAATTAATAAAAAAAATTTAATATTAAAAATATTAAAAAAAATCAATAAAATATTATTAATATTAATAAATAAACTATTATATTATCATTTATAAAAATTCGTTTAAATATTAATATTATTAAAAAAAACATTTTAAAAAAAATTATTTTGAAAAAAAAAATAGATTTATATTAATAAAAAAATATTAAACTTTTTTAATAAAAAAATAACAAAATATATTAATAAAAAAATAATAAAATTTAATAATTGTTTTAAATGTTTTTATAATTTTAGGTTTAAATAAAAAAAAATATATTATTATTATTATTATTATTATATTTAAGTTAAAATATTAATTAATAGTATTTTATTGTTTTATCGATTTAAATATTTAAATTAATATAATTTAATAAAATAAATGTATTAAATAAAATTAGAAATTTATATTAAGAAAAGATATATTTTTAATATTTATATTAAGGATTTATATTTTTATTTATAAAAATTATTAATTTATTATAAAAACAATAAATATATTAAAAAATAAAAAAATATATATTTATCAATTTATTTTAATTATTCTAAATTTTTTTTTTATATAAATGTGATTTTAGGTTTTTTATAATTAAAAATAATAAATTTTAAAATTAATTAATAATTAATGAAACTTTGTTTTCGATTTGATTTAAAATTTATTAAAATTATTTTAATATAAAAAGTTTATTAAAAAATAAATAAGGGAATATAAATTTTAATTTTATAATTAAACTAAATATTTAATTTTAAAAAAGTATAAACGAAATATAAAATCTTTATTTTAAAAATTTTTAATATTTTAAATAAATATAAAAATTTGAAATAAACTTTTTTAAAAAAAAAAAGCAAATTATTATTTAATTATTATTTAATGAAATATTAAATTGAATTAAAATCAAATATTATTTTTTTATAAGGTTTAATATATATTTTTTTAAAAAAAAAATTATTAGTTTTAAAAAAATATTTAAAAAAATATTAATCGAAAAAATAAATTCGTTGTTTAATAAATTTTATTAAAATTTTAATTATATTTGTTTCAAAAAAGAATAAAAATTATTGGTTATATATTAATTATAAAAAGTTAAATCGAATAATTAAAAAAAACTGGATATTTTTATTTTTGATTAATAAATTTTTTAATTAATTATAAGAAAATATTATTTTTATTAAATTAGATTTAAAAAATATATATTATTGAATTCGAATTTGAATAAAAAATAAATAAAAAATAATATTTTGTATTTGTTATAAGTAATTTAAATATTTAATTATATTATTTGGTTTTATAAATGTTTTTATTATTTTTCAAATTTATATTAATTAAATTTTTATAAAATTAATAGATATTATATATATAATATATCTTAATAATATATTAATTTATTTAATAAATATTTAATAATATATTAATAATATTTATTAAATATTTGAAAAACTAATTATTTATAAATTTTATATAAAATTTAAAAAATATATATTTAATAATAAAAAAATCAAGTTTTTA
>JANPYM010000001.1:3143261-3252466 GCA_025890175.1 Ciborinia camelliae
TATAAAAAATATCAAATAATTAAAATTCAAAAAAAAATTTTTAAAATAATTTATAGGACCATTTATAATTATTAATATTATTTTAAATAAATAATTATACAAATTAAAATTATTTTTTATTTATAAAATATATAATATATTTTATATCTTTTTATTAAAATTATAATATAAAAAAAAGGATATTATTAATCCATTATTATTTAAAAAAATAAAAAAAGGATTAAAATATAAAATAAAAAAAATTTTAATATATTAAAAAAAAAAAAAAAAAATATAATATTTAATTTAATAAAAAAATTATATTTTATTAAAAGATATATAAAAATCAAAAAAGAATCTTTGAAATTCGGATATAATTTTAAATAATTATTTTAATAAAAAAGTATTACTAATATAATATTAATAAAAACAAATAAAATATTATAAATAAAAATAATTTTAAATAATTTATATATTATTATAAAAATATTATAAATAAGAATAATCTTAAATAATTTATATATTATTATAAAAATATTATAAATAAAAATAATTTTGAATAATTTATATATTATTATAAAAATATTATAAATTGAAATAATTATAAAGATTTGTATATTATTATAAAATTTAATAATTAAAAATTGAAGATTATTAATTAATTAATAATAAAATTATATTTATAAAAAAAAAAATATAAAAAAAAAATTTATTTGTTTTTATTATCAAATTATTAAAAAATTTTATATTTCTTTTATTATTATTTAACAATTTTAAATAAAAAAAAATTATTTTTGTTAATAATATTTAAATTATTATTAAAAAAAAATTTTAAAAATTAATAAAACAAATTATATATATATTAATTTCTTTTAATAATACATTATTAAAATTTATAGGAAATATAAAATTTAAATAAAAAATTATTATTAATCGATAATGAAAAATAAATATTTGATAATAAATTTTTGTTAAAAAACAAAATAAAATTAAAAAACTAAAATTTTAAAAAAAAAATAATTAATTTTTAATATACATTAAAAATTAATTATTTATTAAATAATAATATTTTTATTTATATTTATATTTATATTATTAAAAAAATTAAGATTAGAAAATAAAAAAAAATTGAAAATAATATTTTAAAAAAATTTATAAATTTTATATTCGAAAAAAAAAAAATATATATTAATTATTTAATATTTGAAAAATTGTAAAGAATTAAAGTAAAGTAAATAATTTGAAAACTAAAAAACTTTAAAAATAATTAAGAAAATTTAAAAAACTTAATTTTTAAAAATTTCGATTTAAAAAAATTGTTTTTTTATTAATTTTTATTATAAAATAATTTAGAATTTAATTTTTTAAAAGTTTAAATTTTTTTTAAAAAATAAAAAAAAATATTTTAAATAAAAATATTATTTTTCGAAACAATTTTTTTTTTATTTTTTATAATAACTTTTTTTTTCTTTTTTTTTGTAAAAATAAAAAAAACAAAAAAGGTAATTGGGATAAAAATTTTTGTTTTTTTTTTTGATAAATCTTTATTATTTAAATCAAAGTTTAATATATTTTTGATATTTATATTCTTAATTTTTTTAATTAAAAATAAAAAATATATTTATATATATTAATTAATAATTAATAAATAAACAAAAAATAATTTATAAAATATTAATAAATATTTAATAAATTTGTTAAAGTTATATTTATATTAAAAAAAATAAATATTATGATTATAATAATTTTTTTAATATTATAAAGTTTGTATATTAAGCCAATATATTTTGTTTTACAAATTATGGTAAAAATAATTAAAATATATTTTTTTTAATAAAAAACGAAATGGTTTTATATTTTTTATTTTTTAATAAATTTTGGTTTTGTATTATTATATTTTTATTAATAGCAAAGTAATCGATTAATATTAAAATAAAATTATTTAAATAATAAACCACAAAATTTTTTTTTACAAATATATTTGTTATATAATAATAAAAGATTATTAAAAAATAAATATTTTTAATTTATAATATTATTTTTTTTTAATATTTTTTTAATTTTATAAAAATTAATTAATTTTGTATAATAAAGATAAATAAATTTAATAAAAGTTATAAAAATGTTTATAGAATATTAAGCAATTGTTATAAAGAAAATAAAAAAAATTATAATATTAATAAAAAAATTAATTAAAAAAAAAATATAAAAAAATATAAAAAATAATATTAATAAAAATTGAAAATTTAAATTTTGAATTATAAAAATAAAAAAAATATAAATATTTTAAATAATAAAAAATACAAAATTTAATTATCTAATAAAAAAATTAATAAAGTTTTTGTTTTTTTATATTAAAAAAAAAATTTCAAATATAAAAACTTTAAAAATAAAATTATTAAAATAATTTTTAATATTTAATTAATATTTACTAAACATTTGTAAAATCTTTAACAAATTAAAAAAAATAGAGTAATACAAATATATAATACTAAAATATATTTTATTTAAAATTAATATTTTATTAATAATACAAATTTTGGATTAATAAAAATAAATTATTATTTAAAGATTATTGTTTATACAAAAAAATAATTATAAAAATATAAACCAAAAAAATGTTTTAATATATATAAATAATAAATTTTAATAAATAAAACTTTTTAAATAAAATGTTTTAAAGAGAAAGATTTTATTATAAATCGAAAAATAATAAAAACAAAAAAAATATTTGGATATAGAATTTAGGCTTAAAGCTGGTATACCAATAATCGTTAATATTTAACATTAATTAACAGTAAATCTCTAATACAATGTTTAATTTGTAAAATATTAATATATACAGAACAAATTTATATAATTAAGCAAAAAAACTTCGAAAATTTGTAAAGCTTTATATTAAACAAAATATTATTATTTAAATAACAATCGATAATACACCATCGGCTATTAAAAAAATAGTAGGAATTTTATTTAAAAAGCAATAAAAAATCTTGAAGTCATTATTGATCTAGTTGATTCCTTGCATTTTCTATCTTAATATAAATATTAAATTTTTTAATCTAAATTATTATATTTAATTTATAATTAAAGTTTTTAAATATTTTTTTATTTAAATTAATAAAAATTTATATTAAACTTGTTATAATAATAAAAACAAATTTTCAAATTTTAAAAAATTTTTAATTAATTTTATTAATAAAATATAAAAAAATAATAATTTTAATAATAACAAAATAATTTTGTTTAAAAATAAAATTTAAGAAATAAATCAAAATTAAAATAATAAATTAAAATTTAAAAAAAAAAAAAAATCGAAATTTTCAAAATTATTAGGATTATTATAATTTAATATTAACAATAACAAATATAATTATTGTAGTATACCTTTTGTATTCAAGTTTTATATAAATATTTGTTTTAATAATTTGAAAAATATTGTAATAAAAAAAGTTTGAAAAAAAAAGTATAAAAAGAAATAAATACAATATAATAAATATAAAAAATTTAAAAATAAGTTTAAAACGAATAATAGTTTAGGTTTAGATTTTAATTTTAGCTTTGATTTTAATTTTAGTTTTGGTTTTAATATTAGAATAAATTTCGAGATAAAAACAAGTTTTTTTTTTTTATTATTGTTTAATTTTTTTTTAAATTTTTATATTTTAGTTTTATATATAATATTATTAGATTTTTTAATTTTTTTGATTGATAATAATTTTAATATAATTATATAAATTTTTTTTAACAATTAAATTATTTGAAATAATTATATGTAAGAAGTATAGTTTTTTAATATAAATATTTTATTTTATTATTTATGGAATAAAAATGATTTTAAGATTTATTGAGAGCTTTCGGGTAAAAAAGCAAATTTTCTGATATTAATATTAATAAATAATTTTATTATTTTTAAAAAAATTAAAACAATTATTCTTAAATATATTATATCGAATTGTTTAATTAATTTTATTTTTTTATTAGATAATCTTTATTTTATTAATTTATTTATCAAATTATTTTTGGGATATAAAATATAAATTAAAGGGGGATATATTAAATTTAACAAAAACGATAACGATTTAAATATAGTTTATAATAAAAATCAAAATTATTTTTTTTAGATTAATTAATATTTTTATATTTTAATATTAAAAATATTAATTATTTGAAAGATTTTATTAATTATTTTGTTTTATATTATAAATATTTAATTAATAAAGGTATGGTATAAGTGTTTTAAATATTTTTTGTTAAAAAATATTAAAAATATTTAAAAAATTATTTAAAATTTATTTTTAAAAAATTTAAATAATTATTTGAAAAATAAAATTTGTAAATTTTGTAAGTTTAAAAAATTTTATTGTATATAATAAAAAAATATTGATTTTTATATAATAAAGTTTTTCGAAAAAATAAATATTAATATTGTTAAAATTTATTTTATTAATATTAATAGTTATAAGTATATAATTTTGTTTATCAATAATAATATTTATAAGTAAATTATATTTATTTATAAAAAAAAAAATGAGGTTAAAAAAATTATTTGTATTATAAATTAGTAAATATTTATATAATATAATGTAACAATTTTAACCTAAAGATTTGATAGGGATAATAAATATAGATAATATAAGTTTAATCGGATAATTAAGAATTTAAAGTTTTATTTTAAATTTATAATTTTTTATGTATTAAATTAGAATAAAATATTTAAATATTCTATTTATATAGTTTTTAATAAAATATAATTTATTTTTATTGAAATAATAGTTTTATATATTTTTTAGCCAAAAGTTTTTTGGGATATAATTTATATTATAAATTGGATTACAATTAAATCCCTATTTAACAAAATTATTTTATATAAAGTTTATATAAACCATATTTATCCTAATATAAATAATTAATCAAATATTTTTTATTTACAAATGTTTAGCAATATTATTTATATTTATATTTTAAAGAAACATTGTATTGTAAACAAAAAATTTGTTTTTTAAGTTAAAAAAAATATTTTTATTAATTTTAAAAAAAATTATATTTATCAAATATTTATTTTTATTTATATAATTAATAAAATCGTTTGTTTTTTTAATATTTGTTTTGATAAATTAGATTTTTTGATTAATTTGATTAATAATAATAATAATTTAGGCAAATATTAAAATAAAAAGAAACTAAATAATAATTTGATATTTTTAAATAATTTTACTTATACTTAATCAAATAAATTAGTTATTGATATTAAAGGTTGTTTAAATATTATAAACAATTATATATTACTTAATTATAAAAATTAATTCGATTAAGCTGATATTAATAAAATATTGAAATTCGGTTAAAAGCATGGTTGAGGACGTTTTAAGGATTCGAAAAATAAAAAAACTATTAATAAAGAAATAAATAGTATAGTAATATAGATATTATAGTAACGCTATATTATTGTTTATGTAATTTGTGTGGTAGTGGTAATTGATACCGAGAACGATTTCAAAATATTTAATAAAATTATAAAATCATTTGATAAGGTTAAATAAATAAAATCAATTAAAATTAAATATAAATTGATTTTTAATAATGGAATTTTTAAATTTGTTTAGAAATCAAAAATTTAAGGATAAAAAATTTTTTGTAATAAAATGGTTTACAAACGAAAACGAGATAAAGAAAATAATATTGAAAAATATAAAATTTGTTGGGTTATATAAAGTTTTAAGCAACATTATAGATTAAATTTTAATTAAATTTTTATAGGAGTTTGTAAGAACATTTTTTGAAAAATGGTTTTAGTAATTATTACTTGTTTTGAATTAAAGATATATTAAATAAATATAGTCACAATATTTCTGAATATTATTATATTAAATAATTTGTTAATCTATATTGAATTGTTATTATATTAAAAACAGAATAAAATTTAGTTTAAATAATTAGAAAAAGATTTTGAAGGTAAAGTTTAAATATGTTAATTGTTTAAAACCTTGTATAATTTAAAATAAATATTAAAATAGTAACAAAAGATTTTATGTTTTATATTAATTCAATTTGGTTTTATATTAATAAAAATAAATAATTATATTTATTTTAATTATAATAAAAAAACGATAATAGCAATATATATTAATAATTTTCTTATAATCAGAGAAATAGATGTATATAATATATTAAAAAAAAATTTGGTAGAAAAGTTTTGAATAAAAGATTTGGAAACAATTTTATATTTTCTAAAAATTCGGATTTATTATAATTTACAAGATAAAACAATCATTTTTTGTTAAGATTTTTATATTAAAAAAATTTTTACAAAATTTGATTTTAAGTATTTATAAATAAATATAATACTTATAATATTAAATTTTATTAAAAATTTAATTTTAAACAAAAAAATAATTAATAAATAGTTTATAATATTTTATTAATTTAAAATCAAATCTTTAGAATTTCTATATATTAAAACGAATATTATATATAGTATAAATATTTTTTATCGATTTTTTATTAATTTTTTAGAAATATATATAAAATATTATAATCGGGTTTTTCGATATTTAATCGATATAATAAATTATATAATTATTTATAATAATAGCAATAATAAGCTTATTATAAAAGAATATATAAATTTCGATTATATAAAAAATTTTTTAACAAAAAAAAATATATCAAATTATATTTTTTTTATATATAAAAAAATAGTTTTGGTATAATTAAAAAAACAATTAATTGTAATTTTAAATTTAATAAAATCGAAATATTATAAACTTTGCAAGGCAATTATAAAAGTATCGTAAATTTAATAGTTTTTAAAAAAATTGATAGAGATTAAATATAAATATTTTAATTTAATAAAAATTAAAATTATTAAAAATAATTAAAAAAATCTTATTTTTATTGAAAATTTAAAAATTTATTAATGTATAAAATATATAATAATAAAATATTACTACATCTATAAATAGGTTGTATAAAACTATATTGATTTATAATTCGTATTAACGGATTTATAGATAACAAACAAATTCACAAAACTGTTTTTACTAATAAAACATACTAGGTTCATCAAAATACTATAAATAAAAAAACTTTTAAAGAAAAAAAAAGTTCATCTCCTAAAAATATAAAATATATATACTGATGATAACGAAATATATTAGTTAAAAATAAAAAATGTTAATCTAAAAAAAACTAATAATTGGTAAAAAAATTTTTAAGGGAGTTTTAAAACATCTCATACATTATTAATTAAGGGGTGTGTTGAGAATAGTTAGGACCGTATGAACCGTACAGACCGCAAAGCGGGCCGTAGGCCTAATACGGTTTAGCGCCCTATCTTAAGCTTAAATAGTATACAAAGTTCAACCTTAGTTCTATAGTAATTTCAAATACATCACATAACTTGCACCTTCACGTGATCTACCTAATTTCAACAATTATTATAAAAACAAATTATAATAATTTTTAATATTTTATAATTAAAAAAAAAATTAAATAATAAATAAATTAGGTAAACCAAAATATTTATTATATATAATTTCGAAATTAAATATAAAATTGAAAAATCAAATTCAATAAATAAGTTATCAAGGTAATCAGATTATTCTGATAATTCAAAAAGTAGCGATAAAATATTTTTAATATTAAAAAATAAATTAAAAAATATAATAATTTTAATTAAAATATATTATTATTTAAATATAAAATAATTATTTTTGTAAAACATTATAAATCTTTTTTTAAAAAAAAAAAATTGTTTATTTTTTTATAATTTAAAAAAAATTATTAAAAAAAATTAATTATAAATAATTAATATTTTATTAAATAATTAATATTATAATTAAAAATAAAATAATATTAAATATTATATTAAAATCTATAAAAAATATTTTATTATAATTATAAAAATATAATAAATTTATAAAAAATAAAAAATATATTAAATAAAAATAAAAATCTATTAAAAACGTTTTATTATAATAAATAAACATTAAAAAAATAATTATTTATAATAAAACTATCTTTATACCATTAGACTTTACCATAAAAACAAAAATCTTAAAAACCCATCACGATAATTTAATAGAAAAGCATTAGAATGTAAAAAAAATGTTAAAAATATTAAAAAAAAAATATTTTTAATAAAGTATAAAAAAAAACATTAAAAAATATATTAAAATTTATATAATATATTAATATTTAACAATAAAACATTATCAATTATATAGCAAATTAAAAACATTTTTTTTTTTTATAAAATTTTAAAAAAAAATAATTATAAATTTTATTATAGATTTACTTTTTTCAAAAATTGAAAAATATATTTATAATACAATTTTTATAATAATTAATAGATTTATAAAACTAATGAAATATATATTAATTATTAAAATTATTAATTTATTTAAATTAATAAAAATATTATTCGTATATATATTTAAAGATTTTAATATATTGGAAAATATTATTTCAAATAAAAAGCTACAATTTGTAAATTATTTTTAAAAAAGCCTAATATTTTATTTTTATATTTATTAAAAATTATTAATAATATTTTATTTTTAAATTAACAAATAAATTAAGCAATAAAACCAAAATTTTATATATTATATTATATATTATTCAAATTGGAGATAGGATAATTAAATATTGTTATTATTTTTAATAAAATTTATATATAATATTAATTAATATAATATAATAGAAAAAACTTTATTTAAAGTAATATATAATTTTTAATTTATATTTAATTATATTAATAAGAATATTAATATAAAAAAAAAAATATTAATAATTTATAAAAAAATCGAAATTTTAATAAAGAAACAAAAAAAGCTTAAAGAATTTTAATAAAAAATAATTACAAAAAAAATCTAAAAAAATATTTTAATAGGATATTAATAATTTAATATTAATAATTTAATAATGTTTAATATAAAAAATATTAAATAATTAAAATTTAAAAAAAAAATTTTAAAATAATTTATAAGACTATTTATAATTATTAATATTATTTTAAATAAATAATTATATAAATTAAAATTATTTTTTATTTATAAAATATATAATATATTTTATATTTTTTTATTAGAATTATAATATAAAAAAAAGGATATTATTAATTTATTGTTATTTAAAAAAATAAAAAAAGGATTAAAATACAAAATAAAAAAAATTTTAATATATTAAAAAAAAAAAAAAAAAATATAATATTTAATTTAATAAAAAAATTATATTTTATTAAAAAATATATAGGAATTAGGAAAGAATCTTTAAAATTTGAATATAATTTTAAATAATTATTTTAATAAAAAAATATTATTAATATAATATTAATAAAAATAAATAAAATATTATAAATAAAAATAATTTCAAATAATTTATATATTATTATAAAAATATTATAAATAAAAATAATTTTAAATAATTTATATATTATTATAAAAATATTATAAATAAAAATAATTTTAAATAATTTATATATTATTACAAAAATATTATATATTATTATAAAGTTTAATAATTAAAAATTAAAGATTATTAATTAATTAATAATAAAATTATATTTATAAAAAAAAAAGTGTAAAAAAAAAAATTTATTTGTTTTTATTATTAAATTATTAAAAAATTTTATATTTTTTTTATTATTATTTAATAATTTTAAATAATAAAAAATTATTTTTATTAATAATATTTAAATTATTATTAAAAAGAAATTTCAAAAATTAATAAAATAAATTATATATATATTAATTTCTTTTAATAATATATTATTAAAATTTATAAAAAATATAAGATTTAAATAAAAAATTATTATTAATTAATAATAAAAAATAAATATTTAATAATAAACTTTTGTTAAAAAACAAAACAAAATTAAAAAATTAAAATTTTAAAAAAAAATAATTAATTTTTAATATATATTAAAAATTGATTATTTATTAAATAATAATATTTTTATTTATATTTATATTTGTATTATTAAAAAAAATTAAAATTGAAAAATAAAAAAAAATTAAAAATAATATTTTAAAAAAATTTGTAAATTTTATATTTTAAAAAAAAAAAAATATATATCAATTATTTAATATTCAAAAAATTATAAAAAATTAAAATAAAATAAATAATTTAAAAATTAAAAAACTTTAAAAATAATTAAAAAGATTTAGAAGATTTAATTTTTAAAAATTTTAATTTAAAAAAATCGTTTTTTTATTAATTCTTATTAAAAAATAATTTAAAATTTAATTTTTTAAAAATCTAAATTTTTTTTGAAAAACGAAAAAAAGCGTTTTAAACAAAAGTATTATTTTTTGAAATAATTTTTTTTTTAATTTTTGTAATAATTTTTTTTTTCCCTTTTTTTATAAAAACAAAAAAAACAAAAGAAATAATCAAAACAAAGGTTTTTATTTTTTTTTTTAATAAATTTTTATTATTCAAATTAAAATTTAATATATTTTTAATTTTTATATTTTTAATTTTTTTAATTAAAAACAAAAAACATATTTATATATATTAATTAACAATTAACAAATAAACAAAAAATAATTTATAAAATATTAATAAATATTTAATAAATTTATTAAAATTATATTTATATTAAAAAAAATAAATATTACAATTATAATAATCTTTTTAATATTACAAAATTTATATACTAAATTAATATATTTCATTTTGTAAATTATAATAAAAATAATTAAAATATATTTTTTTTAATAAAAAATAAAATAATTTTATATTTTTTATTTTTTAATAAAATCCAATTTTATATTATTATATTTTTATTAATAATAAAATAATCAATTAATATTAAAATAAAATTATTTAAATAACAAATTACAAAATTTTTTTTTATAAATATATTTATTATATAATAATAAAAAATTATTAAAAAATAAACATTTTTAATTTATAATATTATTTTTTTTTAATATTTTTTTAATTTTATAAAAATTAATTAATTTTATATAATAAAAATAAATAAATTTAATAAAAACTATAAAGATATTTATAAAACATTAAATAATTATTATAAAAAAAATTAAAAAAATTATAATATTAATAAAAAAATTAATTAAAAAAAAAATATAAAAAATATAAAAAATAATATTAATAAAAATTAAAGATTCGAATTTTAAATTATAAAAATAAAAAAAATATAAATATTTTTAATAATAAAAAATATAAAATTCAATTATTTAATAAAAAAATTAACAAAATCTTTATTTCTTTATACTAAAAAAAAAATTTTAAATATAAAAACTTTAAAAATAAAATTGTTAAAATAATTTTCAATATTTAACTAATATTCACTAAATATTCGTAAAACCTTTAACAAATTAAAAAAAATAAAATAATATAAATATATAATATTAAAATATATTTTATTTAAAATCAATATTTTATTAATAATACAAACCCTAAACTAATAAAAATAAATTATTGTTTAAAAATCATTATTTATATAAAAAAATAATTACAAAAATATAAATTAAAAAAATGTTTTAATATATATAAATAATAAATTTTAACAAATAAAACTTTTTAAACAAAATATTTTAAAAAAAAAGATTTTATTATAAATTTAAAAACAATAAAAACAAAAAAAATATTTAGATATAAAATTTAGATTTAAAATTAATATATTAATAATTATTAATATTTGATATCAATTAATAGTAAATCTTTAGTATAATATTTAATTTATAAAATATTAATATATACAAAATAAATTTATATAATTAAATAAAAAAGATTTTAAGAATTCATAAAACTTTATATTAAACAAAATATTATTATTTAAATAACAATTAATAATATACCACTAATTATTTAAAAAATAATAAAAATTTTATTTAAAAAATAATAAAAAGTCTTGGAGCCATTATTGATCTAATTGATTCCTTATATTTTCTATCTTAATATAAAAAGAATAATTAAAAAAAATATTTAAAAAGAATAAATAATTAAAATAATTAAAAAGAATAATTAAAAAGGAATTTAAAAAATGAAATTAAAAGAAATAATTAAAAAAATTAATTAAAAAAGATAATTAAAAAAAAGAAAGATTATATAAATTTTAAAAATAATAATTAATAATAAAAGAAATAATAAAGAATAATAAATTTTATTGAAAAATTAAAACAAAAATATTAATAAAAAAGATAAATAAAAAGAATTAATAAAAAGAATTAATAAAAAGAATTAATAAAAAGAATTAATAAAAAGAATTAATAAAAAGAATTAATAAAAAGAATTAATAAAAAGAATTAATAAAAAGAATTAATAAAAAGAATTAATAAAAAGAATTAATAAAAAGAATTAATAAAAAGAATTAATAAAAAGAATTAATAAAAAGAATTAATAAAAAGAATTAATAAAAAGAATTAATAAAAAGAATTAATAAAAAAGATTAATACAAAATTTAAAAAAGGAATTAATAAAATAATTAATAAAATAATTAATAAAATAATTAATAAAATAATTAATAAAGAAATTTATAAAAAGATTATTAAAAGGATTAATAAAGAAATTAATAAAATAAATTAGTAAAAAAAATTAGTAAAAAAAATTAGTAAAAAGAATAATAAAAAAGAATAAAAATGAAAAAATGAAGAAAATATAAAAGAAAAAGAAAAAAAGAATAAAAAAAATAAAAATAAAATTGAAAATAAATATAAATATATAAATGTTAAAGATATTAATTAATAATTAAAAGAAAATTAAAAGAAATAAAAATAAAAAATAAAAATATAAAGAAATAAAAAAATTAAAAAAATTAAAAAAAATTAATGTTACGGATCTAAAGGCAATAAAAACAAAAAAGATGCCTGGGCATAAAATTTAGGCTTAAAGCTAGTGTACCGGCGATTACCAGTGTTTGATAATAATCAACAATGAATTTTTGGTGTAATACTTAATTCGTAAAATATTGATATATATGAAATAGATCTATATAATTAAATAAAGAGGGCTTTGAAAGTTTACAAAATTTTATATTAAATGGGGTATTATTGTTTAAACGGTAATCAATAATATATTATCGGCTATTTAAAAAATAATAGAAATTTTATTTAAAAAGTAATGAAAAATCTTGAAGCCATTATTAATCTAGTTGATTTCTTGCATTTTCTACCTTAACAATTAAAAGAAAATTGAAAAGATTTAAAAAAATAAAAAAAAGAATTAAAAAAATTAAAGAAAATAAATAAATTATTAAAATTTTAGAAATAATAATTAATAATTAATAATTATTATTAATAATTATTTTATTAATTATTTTATTAATTATTTTATTAATTATTTTATTAATTATTTTATTAATTATTTTATTAATTATTTTACTAATTATTTTACTAATTATTTTACTAATTATTTTATTAATTATTTTATTAATTATTTTATTAATTCTTTTATTAATTATTTTATTAATTATTTTATTAATTATTTTATTAATTATTTTGCGAATTTTGCGAATTTTGCGAATAGCTTCAATATTACCAGATTAGGTATCTGATAGCCTCCGGCAGACGAGCTGCGCAATAGGTCCTAAGGTGCCCTGAAAAATGATTCGACGAGCGCAGCGAGGCGAATCGTTTTTCCCGGCACCGAGGGGCCGGAGGCAAAGCTCGTATAAACAAACTATATAATCGTTTTATATAATCCTAAACCATATAATCATCCCATATAATCCTCATCCATACACCTAATCCCAAAGTCATCATTTAAGTTTTTAACCAGTGTTTGGGGTTCTGATTGCGGATACCTAGGGTTTGCTTTGTCTGTATCTGTTATGTATGTATGGATGGGGATGAGGTGAGAGGGAGGATTCTTTTTTTTTGGAAGTTTTGAGAATGGAAGGAAGTATCGATAAATAACATGATATGGCATTTTTTTAGTTGATTGGGAATACGTTTGTAAAAACACGCACACACACAATAACAGTACCCAATAGAATACACCCCCCCAAACAGAGTAAAGCCAACAAGCCAACAATCCCATAACGCAAAGCTTTCACCGCAAAAATCCCTACACATAGCAAATTAAATCCTCATTCTTCAATCAAACAAACCGCCTACATCTCCCTCCCTCCTCCTTCCCTCACTCATTCCCTCACCCACTCCCTCACTTATTCCCTCATCCACCCACTCCGTCCTCCCCAACCTCACCACATCCGACTGCCCCAACTCCCACACCTTCGGAATCGGCTCTCCATTATCGGTGCCCTTCAAGGCCCTCAACGCAGCATTCACGGCAGCCTTCCCAATAACCCCCGCATCCTGTGCCCAAAAATCCTTCATTCTAGGACTCAACCACCCCGCAAACCCGGCCACCTGCCTCATCATATATTCCGGGGGACGGCTATCCCTCCGCCAGCCGACGATGAGCCCCGGTCGCAGGATGATGATGTGTTTAAACGAGTCCTGGAGTTTCTTGACGGCGTCCTCCAGCTCGCCTTTCATGCGCGGGTACGCGAGCACCGAGTCCGAGTTGGCGCCGGTCGTCGAGATGAGGATGTAGATGTTGGTTTTGGTGCCTTCGGGGGCGGAGGAGGAGATTTGGGCATAGGTGGTGGCGAGGGAGAGATTCAGATCATAGTCTACTTTTCGTTGGGCCTCGACGCTCCCGGCTAGTCCTCGAGTGGTTCCGAGGGAGGAGAAGAAGAGGGTGGGGGTGGGGGATATGGAGGTCAGGAGCGAAGACCAGGTGGTGGTGTCGGCGGAGGTGTGGGCGTGGAGTTTGGGGGATGGGGTTGTGGGGTCCCGGCGGGAGATGGCGTGGATGCTGGAGATTTTGGGATGGGACAGGAGCGCCGAGAGGACGTGGGAGCCCTGGGTTTTGGTGTTAGGTTCGGTTCTTGGGGGTTTGGGAGGAGGAGAGAGGGTTTAATGTCCCGGGAACTTACTACAAGGCCTGTACTGCCTACTATTGTGGTTGAAGTCATTGTATTCAGTTATTTTCTTTTCGTATTAAGGTTATATTGCTAGATATTGAGATATCCAAAATTTGATGCAAAACGCAAAGCAGAGATACTTAAGATTCAAAATAAATGAATATATAGATAGGTAGATAGATAGGAAAGAATTTGAAAGATACTACCGGTAGGTACTTTAATGGATAGCATTCTCTTCATCCTCAAAACCCTTGTTACGTATAACAAAGCGAATTCCGGCCGCAACTTTCGGCGATAACGATAAGTAATTATCTTTGTAGGAGATTCTTTGGCCCGAGTGCATTGTTAAGATTACCTATCTAGGTAGTGTAAGAGAAAAAGTAGTGGGTTTTTTAATGGACGATTGGTGATGAATTTTGTATGGGGGATTGAGAATGAAGATATACTTTTTTTTGTGTTACCGGTACTTCTTATTTTTTGGTACAGAGTTCTAATCCAGTTGTTCGTCGTTATGCGTTGGGACGGATGAGGATTTGAGGCTAGAACATCAGTTGATCTTGCTTAGGTAAGCAAAACATTGCCACAGCTTTAACGTCCCTCGTACTCGTAAATGGTTCCTCTTTAGACTGATTAGGTAGGTATTATTGGGCCATGACGAAGCGTCACATTCCCATGACGATGTATCCGGAGCGTTTGGATATCTCGATATGCAAGTTTCTCCAAAGAAGATTTGCAATCGCTTGTATAGTCATTCGGAGCACACCCCACGGCTCGCATGTTATATCATCTGTTTCATATGACCGTAGCTTAATGCATATCAAGTCGTCAACAAAGAACTAAAAGATGGGGAAGTATCTGCTCTCGAGCCTTCTCCATATGATGGAATTCGAATTATCCAAATCTTGGTAACGCCACGGTTAGTTTTGATGTCATGATTAGGTACAATGGCGTTCCTCCCTTCGTTCTTAAGGAAAGGAGCCTTGGAAGTTGGATATTGGTTACGGAATATAAATAAACCTCTCTCAACCCCTCTTCCTTTCTTCTTCCTTTCCTCTTCATTCAAATCATTCCAAATGTTGCGCATCATCTCAAGAAAGACTTTCTCCCAATCCACAACTACAATCTTCAAACCTTCAACCATTTTCTCAAGAAATATGGCCGATAAACGTATTGAAGAAGTTTCCCAGGCTGCTGGAGAGATGAAGAATTCAAGCCCTGCCGTAAGTAGCCAGAACTTATTTCTTTGGCATTAAGTTCTCTATGCATTGAGCTGATCAAAAAAATCCTTAGAATCCCTCCATCCTTTCATCTGCAGGCGCTATCGGCAAGCAATTTAACCCAGATGGAAACATCGGACAAATTGGTGAAAAGATTGGTGGCGCATTCTCAAAGGTAACGCTCAAATCCATATTCTATTCCCCAATATCAAAAGCTGATTCGTAAATAGGACGGTGCAATCGGTTCCCAATTCGACGCTGCGAAGGATGGTCTCGCCGGACAGGTTGAGAAGGCCGTTGATGGTCCAAGCAGACCCGCTACTCAGAAGAAGTAATAATTTGCGATGATAATGAGTAAAGTGGCGAGTCACAGCTGCAATGTATATATATCGGGGTTTTCACAGCAGACGGTATGGCTGCATGTATTATAACGGAAGAATAACGGAACTCTTGTGGTCTATCCATATATGTCTTGGTGAACTTTTGTTAAGAAGTGACAATGCGATGCTTGTAGATGATCCAGTTGTATCGATAATCCTTCAAAAATGGGATGATCATACCCGAGAGACTTTGGTAAACCCCTCGTCCCCTATAATGCAGTTCATCTTCTTCCGTATTCATCAACTTTGATGTAAAACTCACTTGCTATCTCGATCTTTGTATCTATCGACAGATGTACTGTCATGATCCCAAGTTCACGATATATCTGCATTAATCTTCGATAATTTTTCTACACCAGAAACTTGCTCTGTATTGTATGCCGGGTCGCGAAACAGAAGGAACACGCACTTGGAGAAGGACCTTCAACTTGTTGGTCCAGTCAAAGCAGTTTGTATTCTGGCTTGACTACGTGGGAAACGAAATAAATCACTCTCTTGAGACCAAATGAGAGAGTTCATATTTTGATATCAGGATTTGAACTTATTGATATTATCAAATCGACATCGAATTGATGGTAACAGAGTCGTAATAATAGAGTTGGTTAATCATATTAATTTGAGATTCCAAAAATAGTTCAGACAAGCAAATATGTAATACTGTACCCCGGAGAAACAAAAGAAAGCTTAATTCTCGGTTACGCTTAAACATTCTTCCGATCCGACATTATTCATACCTACCGTGCCCGGCATGCAAGTGGCAAAGCACCTTTGACAGGGATATTTTTAGTCGAAGGCGTTTGGCTTGCTTGTGATTGCGTGCTTTCTCGTGCCCTCACGAAATTTCCCAAACTTCACCTACGTTTTATCAAACTTCTAACACAAGGTGGGTTGAAAATGGTGAAATGTCCATATGAATGACTTCCATTTACTATTACTAAAAAAGGTGATTTATCGGGATCTCGGTTTTACATTCCAATTGATTGATAGTCAGTCAATCAGTCAATCAGTCAGTCAGTTAGTCGTCAGCCTTGGACTAGATCATATATTTCACACTAAATATTTCCTCTTTCAGGCTAAGTTTGTGAAGGGATATATTTCCTCCTATTGACTATTGGCTACGGGATTGGTACTTTGTGGTTGACTCTACAGTACTTTACTTGCAACAAATCCATTCTTTTTTCATTCCACAAGAAGTTTTATCAAGTCAATTTGTCTTGAATTTTCCTTTCTCTTGTTTGCATTCTTGTCTTGTCATTGTCATTGTCAAACGGTTCTTCGAAGATACCCCGCCAACATCCATTATTTGCAAAAATGGGGGCACAAACAGATCATGATCAAACCAAAGGAATAAACACCGAGCCAAAAGGTGATGGATCCAAACAGGTGAGCCAGAGATACCCTCATATGAATGAATCATTGACAAGTATCTAATCATTCTCCCCTTTCTCTGTAGGAGCCATTTGGCAGTGATTACCTCAACTCTACCTGGAATTCCAAGAGCGACTCCATTTTCCGCACATTCTCCCAAAAGTCTTCCAATTTACCATTTGGACAACCAATCGAGTACGATGCGATCAGCGGACCTACTTATGTTACTGCACAAATTTTGGTTCAACAAGTAGCATATGCGCTCTCCGATAAGATCTTCTCTTATTCCCCAGAAACCTTTGACTTGGATGTTGCGGTGAAATATTGGGCTGCGGCAAACACAAAAAACGCCAATGGATATACTACACAAGTTTCTCCTATGCAGACTCGCTCTGGGGCTGGATCAATTGCTCTCGGATATATGTTTTCCAAGGATTTCGATTTGACCAAGAGACATATCCCTCAATCCCTTTTGGCCTCCTCTTCCAGTCTGCATAGCCTCCGCTCAACTCTCGACCAACTTTCTTTATTATATTCCGTCGCAAACCCATTTGTTGCTCATGTTGCAGCTGTTGATTATGCACCGGGATCCGCTGGTCTTGTTACAGACTATGCAACTGCCTTGACTGTGGCAGAGGAGTTGGGACTTGGTTTGGTTTCTAGTTCATCTGCATATGAAGCTCAACACATGTCTCTCTTCGCTACACTGTTAGCAACCATCCTTCCAACCATCCACACATACGATGGAATTACTGTTGGTCGTGATACCCTCCGTGTCATTGATATACTTAGCCAATCTGGCCTTAGCAGCTCCTATAAGAGTGTTCTTGATGAGATATCAAAACTCGGAAAGAGAGCTGATGCTGAAAGCAAGGTCTCCTCACTCATCGAAGCCTTTAACAGCGAACTTGGTACTTCTTATGGTCTCTTTGAGTATAGCGGACACGAGTCTCCCGAATCTGTGTTGGTTGTCTTCGGTTCCGTTGAGAGTTCTCTTGCTATCCAGGTCGCTAAGAAACTTTCTGCTGAGGGAGACAAGGTTGGTGTCATAAACGTTAGAGTCTACAGACCTTTCGTAGAGGAAGCTTTCTTGAAGGTTCTTCCTGCATCAGTTAGAAATGTTGCAGTCCTTGGTCAAGTTTTAGACCAAGCAGCTGCAACTGATATCTCTGGGCACTCTAACTTGTACGAGGACGTTTTGGCTGCGACTGTATTCTCTAATGATGTTCCAGCTGCTCCCAAGGTTGTTGATGTCAAGTATGCCCGATCGCAAGTATTCACACCTACTTCGATTGCTAGTATCTTCCATCAACTCGGCGGCAAGTCTATCAACGAGTCTATATCACTCTTGACTGTTGGACAAGTCGAGCAGTATTCATTCTTCGATCTTGAGGATTCCGCTACTGCTACTGCTCCTTCTGCTATCAGCAAGCTTCTTTCTGGTGATTCGGCCAGTAATGTTCTCGTCAACCAAACCCACGACAACTTCATCCAAGGTGGTGTCGTTAGAACTGACATCCGAAGCTCAAAGAAGTCAATCGAGGCTGCTTATCCAATTGAAGAAGCTGACGTTACTTATATTGGAGACGAAAAGCTATTCAAGGAGATCGGCATCTTGAAAAATGCCAAGCCAAGTGGAAAGATTATTGTCAAGCTTCCAGGTGTTAAGGATGAGGATTTGGAGAAGAAAATTCCAAGCTTTGTTCGCAACGAAATCAAGTCAAAGAGTATCGAGTTGTTTGTCTTGGACCCAGCTTTATCAGAGGCTGTTGAGAAGGAACCTGCTCTTGAAACTTTGATCACGGAACTTTCATTCTTGAAGGTTGCTCGCCCAGAGCTCCTTGATGCCGGCAAAGATAAGCTTGCAACCATTAATGGAAGCCAAGAACAGCTTCAAGCTGCAGTAGCTGATCTTGAGAAAGTTGTTCGCAAGGTTGAGATTCCAGAAACTTGGGCCGAGGTTGATACCGAGGCTGAAGTCCTCGACCTTCCTGCTACTATCAAGTCCAGCAGCTTTACTGGTTTCCAAAAGGAAGATACTGAGGCTCCTTCTCAGCTTCGCGATTGGCACGCAGCTGCTAAGGGTCTTCTTTTCAAGGAAGCTTATGGTACTAAATCCGAACTTCGACCAGATCTCACTGCCAAGACCTATGAGATTACTGTCAAGGAGAACCGTCGCTTGACCCCTATCACCTATGATCGTAACATCTTCCATATTGAGTTCGACTTGGGAACTTCTGGTCTCAAGTATGATATTGGTGAAGCTCTTGGTATTCATGCTGTCAACGATGTTACTGAAGTTGAGGAGTTCATCAAATTCTATGGTCTCAACGCAGACGATGTTGTGGAAGTACCATCTCGTGAGGACAACAACGTTTGGGAAACCAGAACTGTATTCCAATCCTTGGTACAGAATATCGATATCTTCGGCAAACCACCAAAGAAATTTTACGAAGCTCTCGCCGAATTCGCTTCTGATGAGAAGGAAAAGAAGGAACTTCTTACCCTTGGTGGCCCAGAAGGTGCCAACGAATTCAAGCGTCGCGCTGAAGTAGACACCATCACCTACGCCGATGTTCTGCTTGAATTTAAGTCCGCTCACCCATCTTTCCATGACATCGCCCGCATCGTCTCGCCAATGAAACGTCGTGAATACTCCATCGCCTCCTCTCAAGCTGTTAACCCAACAACTGTCGCTCTCATGATAGTTGTTGTATCTTGGGTTGATCCAAAGGGTCGCGATCGTTTCGGTCAAGCTACACGTTACCTTTCCGCACTCCCCGTCGGATCCAAGGTCACTGCCTCCGTCAAGCCTTCCGTCATGAAACTCCCAACTGTCGATACCGCCCCTCTTATCATGGCTGGTCTTGGTACGGGTCTTGCTCCTTTCCGTGCTTTCGTTCAATACAGAGCTATGCAAAAGGCTCAAGGCAAAGATATCGGTTCCATCCTTCTTTACATGGGATCGCGTCATCAACGCGAGGAATACTTGTATGGTGAAGAATGGGAAGCTTATCAAGATGCTGGTGTCATCACTTTGTTAGGAAGAGCATTCTCTCGTGATCAGAAACAAAAAATCTATATCCAAGATCGTATGAGAGAAACTGTTACGGATATCATTCAGGCTTATATTAAGGACGAGGGATCTTTCTACTTGTGTGGTCCTACATGGCCGGTACCAGATGTTACGGAGGTTCTTGAGGAGGCCATTAGGGAGGAGGGTAGATTGAGTGGAAAGAAGGTTGATGGCAGAAAGGAGATTGAGAGATTAAAGGAGGCAGGAAGATATGTTTTGGAGGTCTATTAGATGTCTTTTGAGACTCTGTTTGGAGCGTCATTGGATAGGTGGTTGAGCTTTTGAAGCGTTTTTAGACTATGGTGGCTAGAGTGAAATTCATAGATTTCCTTTGTATTCAATATCAAAATACCGTTATAGAATCTTTTTTGCTGCTTTATTGCTTGGTCCAAGTCGTCCCTGCCGATTAGCTGGGTACAAGTTTCACGTGTATATGCTTCATTGTGGCGTCACTAGAGTGTAAAACAACACAACACAATGGAGATTCCAAAGCCAACGAGTAGATTAGATAGCGGGTATAAAAACCGACATCCAGGATCCTCAAGCAATGGGTGATGGAAATGGTTTCTTAGATTCTTTGAAAGCGGGCGATTGGATTACCCTACAGGCTCACGCCGAGGCGCGTTACATAATGCTCTCGTTAACCTAGGTATCATAGGTTTCTCATCCCAATCAATCCTCCTTATTTTTATCTGTCTGATACGATATGGTGTGATGGATATGGATAGTCATCACGACCTGGAACCTGGAATTAAATCAACAGCCGCTGATGGGGGGAATCTTGTTCATCGGGCTATGGTGGAGCTGGGCTTTGAGATTGTGTGAATATTTGGGATTTGCTAGTGGATGTATGACGTGGGTTGATGTTGGGTTTACGAGGGAGGCTTGGTGGTGGGATAACTTGAATGGATCGTTTGAGGATGGATAACCAGGTTATAGTGGCTTTATGTATCTGGTATCTTTCATTTTTCATCTTTTATGCCGGGCTTGTTAGACTATCCTGACCTGGCTGATCTACTATTGTTACCCCCCAGATGATATCTAGCTTAATATCAAATATATTCAAATCCTGTATTTCTCTTTGTTTTCTTTCTCGCTACTATGTATGTATGGATTTACATAACTCTGCTTGGTACTTGGGTTTCCCCTTTTTCTTCGTCGCTAATTTGCTTCTACTGTGTTGTACTGAAATGCTGATTTTCGGATTTTCATAAGTAGTATAGGGAGTGTGGGTGGACATTTGAAGTTGAAAGTTGTGAGGATTGTTATTGTTGTTTTTAAGATCAAGTATCTACTGCTGGTTGTTACTTTATCGGATGGATCTATATAGGATAGGATGATATAAATCCTATCTATCGTCTGGATAGAATTTGATTATCATTGTTCTTTTTACCTATTTCTTGATTTATATATCAGCATGCATACTACATGTAGACTCATCTTAGTAAGTATAATAGCAATACTTCAAGTTGAAAGTCTTTGCCATGGTATGTAAATCATAAATTTCAAAACACAGATTTCTAGTACTCCCCAGGATGGGTGAAATTCTGTTTGTGATACAGCATTAGTTTGGGGTTGGGGGATAATGGGGGCTTATATGGAGGGGGAGGATTAGAGGGATAGGAAGAGAGGAGAGGGGATTCACTTGTTTTGGGGTTGTGGTTAGTGAATAGAGGGGTATATGGGTGTTGGAGTTGATGATTTGATTCCGCGATATTCACCTTACGGAAAGAGCGGCGATCCGGGGAGAAGTTGAAGTTGGTAACAAAGGAGATTCCATGCACTATTCACCAAAGAGGGGTAGGTAATTTCCAATAACTTCTGTTGGAATTAGGTAGATCACGTGAAGGTGCAAGTTGTGTGATGTATTTTGAAATTACTGTAGAACTAAGGTTGAACCTTGTATGCTATTTAAGCTTAAGATAGGACGCTAAGCCGTATTAGGCCTACGGGCCGCTTCGCGGTCCGTACGGCTCATACGGCCCTGGCTACTCTCAACAACTTCCAAGGCCGTGTGCGCTTTGGCATGAAGTGTACGAATTATAGCATAACACGGTGAATCAACAGCCTAGATCATTCTAACTCTTATCTATTTAAGAACTCGATTCTGGGGGTAACAACCGACATCGTGAAATGAAAAGGTGACCGCAACCGGATTCCATGTGAATTCGCATTGGGCCAAAATTATGCTTTGAACATCCATGCAATCATCGATACGCCGGCGAAGGAATCTCGCCTGGTGTTTGATGGTGACGGTTGAAGGGCAGTGATGTGATGTGATGGGTTGGTATTGAGATGAGAGACTTCTTTTAACCGAGATTCAGACGGTGTTTATTACTGATGTCTAGATTTTGCTTGTTAATCAGATGAGTTTCTTTGTTGGGATGGGTATGTAGTTGTAGGGAGTTGAGATGATATATAGTATTGACATTATAAACATCTCGGGAGCTTGGGATAGATATAGGGTTCGATCATTATATAGCCAAGTGTTAACGAATCTTTACATACACCATTGTAACCTACTAATATTCACTCTCTGCAAAGTAACTGTCTATTGAGTCCGATTTAGTCAAAGTACAATGTGATATAAACAAAACATCCCCAGTGAATACAATCACCAGGCTTCAACTTCAACTTCTCCTACATGATAGCGCAAGATGACGATTGGCACTCTGGTGAATATTCAGTCGTTGAGTTCGTAGATTCGCAGATATTCATATAAAGCTCCCACTTGTAGAACGTTCTTGATATTATCAAAAGTTGCGTTTCCATTATTTTTATTCATAATATGGTTTGTGGGAGTTGTCCAGCAGAAACTACTTTATGAGAAAGTTGTTTCATTGGTGTATATTCAGGGAAGAATAAGCTTCAATAGAGATAGCGAAAAGAAATCCGGTTAGTTATGTGTGATGGTAGAGTAGAGATGACAGTTTCAAAGTTAAACCAACAACTGTGAGATTTTAACGACGAGAATGGGGCTTTTACCGATAACAAGAATACCGCAAACTATAGGCCCATAATACATATTACTCCAACCCCGACAAATCGCAGCTTACTTGCGAGAGAAAAACAGAAAGTCAAACTCATTGTATTCTCCATTCGCTACTTCCCGAACCCGACTAGCAGCCCCGTCTTCGATCTTGCCTTACACATTTCCTTGGCGCGGCGATTCAAGTTTTAAGCTCCTGAATCTGTTCCTCAAACAGGCCTTTGAGATTTCCTTTTATCCTTGGTAAGTTAAGCTATTAAAGTGAAATAGGGCGGGCGGGGATAGCATATCTTTGAATACCTAGAATGTCGAAACTTCTTTCGTGTTATAAAGTAATTTTATTCATTCCTTGAGACTTCTTATAAACGATAATATACCACCTTCATCTCAATCATCATCATATATACCCACTTTACCCATATAAATCCCATATAAATCCCATATAAATCCCATATAAATCCCATATAAATCCCATATAAATCCCATATAAATCCCCAAAGTCTTTTACCCCTTCATCCCATTACCGGTAGATACTCTCACACCACCAAAGGTAAAGATCCCCAAAAAGAATTAAACCCCATTATACCTACCTTACCTATACATCAACAAGATGCAATACTTAAATACCTATACACTCTACTTGACTTGACTTGATTTTACTTTATTTCCATATTCCCCGCCTAAACCATTTTCCTCATTCTTACCACCAGCCACAAACTAAATAAATCCACTTTTTAAGAAGAAAAAAACGTCCATTAGTAGTACCTACTCGAAAAATTTAGTTGCATCAATGAATGGCTGGTTAACCGAGAGTGAAGGTGTTAAATATTACCCAGTACCTAAGTGGTTTAGTTTAGTATGGGGATCTACCGTCTCAGTCTGATACAAAATCCGGGGTAATCGTCTATTGATGTCAAACTCATAGAAAAAAGTTCTCAAGTTTTTTTGGAAGAGGCGAATGTTAGGATGGGATTTAGGAAATGGAAATGGAAATGGAAATAGAGAAGTATAAGGGAGTAAGGAATAGAATATCTACCTTATATCTTATGAGTACTGGGTTATATTAGTGGGTTACCTAGTAGATCCATCCCATGGGGAGGTGGATCGACCAGATGGGTTTAACTTTTATTGAAGAACGTCTGGAACCGGAATTACCGGATAGGATAGCAAGCTCCAACAGGATACATATTTGAATAAAATGTGAATGCTCTCAGATGATTTTGAATTAAATCGGAATATCCTGCCGATCCGTCCCAAAATACCACCATAGGTATGCGAGGGATTAATCGGATAAAGGAGCCATACTTCACTGAAGCTAACCGTCTTTAAAGGACGCAGTACTTCCATACCAATTCAAGTTTTCATATCCCTATCTAGTATACAATAGTTGCGCATGAAAATGCTCTAGAACCAAACTTTCGTTCTACCGTGGCCAGGTAGCCTGTTTTATAGTCTCTAATATTATAACCTCCTCTCGACTTACTAGCTATCCCTTAGTCTCGAGCTAGACATTATAAACTCGCACAAACTTGATATTTTCAAAAAATCAAAACCGAAAAAAACTTCATCCACCTCAAGAAACATCAATCAATCCGAAGAAGAGAACAAGAATTCAATAAACATGGATACACAGCCATCTGCCAATACGGTCACCCCGGCCACTCGCAAGGTCATCAATATGAATCCAGTATTCCATGGAGATATTTGCAATACTTGCGGTGAAATGACGCAGTCAATCGATGGAATTTACCGCCTCATGACAGGCGGATACTTGCATCATTCACTTCGATTCAGCGACTTAGATATCACCATACCCACGCACATCGCACACGGTTCAAACTACAACTACGACAACGACGACAACGGCAATGTTGACGAGGAGAATGTCGAGGAGAACATTAGGGAAAACCCGGAGGAGAACGACAAGCCAATATCTCCTCCCGAAACACCTCCCAACGGCCATCAGCCCCAGTTCTTTCTTCCACCACCTGGCTATGAATGTCTAATCTGCCATGCCGTTCTCACTGTTCCGAAAGCAAGCAAGCAAGGCTCCGAAGTCCTTCATCACTCCGTATTTCACAAATATAATAAGAATGTTATTGGGCGTGAGTTTCGTCACATTAATTTCTACGCCATTACCTCAAACGCAAGGGGGGAAGAGGTCGACAACCCACTTAAGGATCGAAAGCTTTCGAGACGCCCTTGGAAGGGCCGCTCGCGCATCAAATTCATAAATTCCACAGAGGTTGTGGAATATATGAAGGAAGAGAATATTCATATATCGGGAATTGTGGCTATGAGGGGAGATGAGGAGATGGCGAGATTGCGGTACCATGTTCCTGTCTGGCCCCTGTTTCGAAAGAACCTGCATTTCAAAGGTCAACTATCAAATTGCAGGGCCTGAGGGTTGGTGCTATGAGGTGTTAATGTCAGGCGTTCTGGAGTCTATCAGCGATTTGGAAAAGGAGGAGGGAAGGATAATTATACTCGTATATCCTTGAGATGGTTTTGATTTCTGGGAATTGATCTCCTGTATTCAAGTCCGATTATAAAGGAAATTTAGACGTAACCTTCAACAATACATATTTGCCTAAATGAATTCAATTTGTAATCACTGGAATAATAAATACAAGGCAGTGTGAATCTTGGATATATATCATTCCATTTTGTGTGCCATACATGTCAGTTTAATTGGACTGCTCCAGTAATGCTCTTCCATAATCACCTCTATTGGGCAATCTGTTGCATGTGTGAATGTGACATCTCGCTGGACTTGTATTCGTCAAGAAAACTATCTGAGTGTTAGATATGCAAAACAAGTGGGATAGTATGACTTACTGCCGCAGTGGAAATCCAATTCCATAAATGCCACTGGACTGTGAATGCGATAGTAGTACGGGTCCTCATCTCCAAATTCTCCAATCCAAGCAAAATATGTCTCGTCTAGATGCTTCTTGAATAGTGCAACTCTGTGCTCCAGGACCGCATCGGGATAATATTCATTGAAAGCTTTGAAAAGCTTGATTATCTGCTCCTGTTGGTCTACCGTAAACTCGGAAACTGGGCATCCTTCATAGGGAACGATTCTGTTATCTTGTCTCGCACCACCCAAGTGTCTTTCGTCAAAAGGATTCCATCTATCGGCTGGTAAACTCTTCCCATCCATACCTTTACTCAAGGTGGCCTTCTCCTGTAACTCCTTAGATAAACTTTGCATCAAACTTAAACTATCCAGTTCCTCTGCTCGAAACAACCTCAAACCAGCATGTGGCCCCTCGTCAATTCTATCAGGTTCTGCTCCCATGAATGTAGGGCCGATTATCATTCTCTTGCCAAGGAATACCACAGAAAGGCACAAATGATGCCCAAAGAACGTGTATCCAAATGGTTTTGCCATAGATGGTGTACCAAATAGGCGAAAATTGTAGGAATGCTCATTAAGTACTTTCTTGCCGTTCACTAGCTGACCGAGGAAGTCGTTTGTGAGGCAGCAGGCATGGATCTTTTCATACCCTTGCTGAGAAGATGAAGCTCTAAGAATGGCATGAATTGCAATTTGAATTTCTGGGGAGCACTCGTCAAGTCGTAGTCCACCTATATAAAGATGAGTATAAGGTCAAAACTGGGGTGTATATGTCTACCTGGATTGATGTATAGTTCTGGATTCGACCACAACCTAAACTCATCATCGGTAACATCTCCAAATTGGACTGCTTCCTTCTGGTCCTCGCTCAAAATATTCAGTAATTCCTCCATTTTCACAATTACTTTCTCAGTGGGTGCACCCTCATCATCGGCAAATTTATACAACCCCTCTCTAACTTTCCCATCTGATGTGAACCCTTTATATGGTTTCTCCAAGTTCTTCGCATCAAGTCGATTTATTAACCAAGCAGGGGCCTCAATCTGCCTTCTCGACTCACACCAACTCAATGCTGTATGATCTTGTATCCCAGCAATGCGAGGATGATCTGGAGAAGGAATGATATCGCGGAAAGGAACAGCTGCATCAGATCGAGGCTTTGTAGGGTCTGAAGTTTGGATGTATCCTGAGTTCTCTGGCAGGACTGCCATATTTGCTGTCGATTGGGAAGGAAGCCCGAGAGTTAAGTTATGAATGGAGTCTTAGCACGGGAGAAAGTTATGTCACAATGGGTTGTTGGAGAGTATGGAAAAGGTTTGAATATGAACAGAGATGTTCTTCTATTGAATTGATCTATGAAAACTGGCAGAGCCGAACAATGATCTGACCAAGACCCTGGCCATGACTTAAGTCAATGTGGAGAGCTTGCAGAGTTTCTGGTAGACTGGCTTGGGGGGAAGGGGGGAGAGTACGAAATCCAATTGATCAAGTGGACTCGGGACAGTTCAATTGTTGTTGATATTGCAACTGTGGATATTGATCCTAAAACTTCAGGGGTGTCTTGGATGCTCAATGCTTAATAATCCCCACAAATTAGCGTATTGAATGATTGAATCCCTGAATTCCCCTCAATCTCCCCACCCTTCCACTTCACATCTGTGGGGACTTGTACCTTTTGACGCGTCGACCTTTTGAGGCAATACCAACATCCCACGTATTTCGACTGAGCAGCATGGCAAGTACGGACGGTAAGTATGGGCGGTACGGTATCGGAGCAGTTGCCGCGATGAAGGGGCAGTTGAACCGGCATCCATCAAAGTGGGGTTAAGAAGAGTAGGTGGGGGGTTGTGAAGCTTGTGTTTGGCAACTCAAGACCAGTTCTCTTTAATTTATCTTCAGCCTTTTTCTCTCTGTGTCTCTGTCTCTCTCTATCTCTCTCTGTCAAGATCATTCCACGTTCCTCAATAAACGGGTAATATTTCCATCTTACACAAGCCATGCCAATACCATCATTTGAGCGTACGTTCAACAGTCCCGCCTAAACATTTGTTTTGACACGCCTAACTGACATGCCCAACTAGGTCTCGTACGCTTCGTACCTAAATCCTCCGAGGAGATACTCATAGGTCAACCTATTGAGTCGGGGCTCGATGTTGGAGCTGCAGTCATTGCAGGAAAGGAGGTGAAAGTTGATGTATACAGCGGATCATCAGTCCTAGAACCAGGTACTTCGACTGGAACCATTAAAGAAATCGGAAAGATCCTATCTCCCCTCGCAGAGTCCGAAGTTGGCACAATCAGGTGTATTGGATTAAATGTAGGATGCGGTTTCTAGAATGTACGAAGCATTCACTAACTACCGCAGTATGTCCAACATGCACACGAAGTTAAAATGGCCATCCCCGATCTGCCAACCGTCTTCATGAAACCTTCAACCTCTCTCGCAGATCCATATCCTTCTCCGACAGTTATACCCAAATTTACACTAGAAGATGATTGCTGTGACTACGAATCCGAGTTGGTGATTGTGATTGGAGAGAAATGCAAGGACGTCAGCGAGAATGACGCATTAAACTATGTTTTAGGATATACCGCGGCGAATGATGTTAGCAGTCGCGCAAGTCAATTTGCGCAAAGTCAATGGTGCTTCAGCAAAAGCTTTGACGGAGCCTGTCCAATTGGTATGTTATCTGAAAAACGTTGGAGAATTGATGTTAACAACATCATAGGCCCAGTCTTAGCATCGACGAAGCTCATTCCAGACCCATCGAAACTTCGAGTGAGAGGTCTGAAGAATGGAAGAGTTATGCAAGATTGCGGAACAGAGTATGAATAACCAATCCAAATTTTTTAAAGTCTTAAACTGACCAACAATAGCGATTTAATCTTTCCTGTTGCGAAAATTGTTTCATTCCTCTCACAGGGTACTACACTTCTTCCAGGAACTATGATTTTGACCGGTACTCCAGCCGGTGTTGGTAATGGATTCACGCCAAAGGAATATTTGAGGGAAGGAGATTCATTTTCTGTCGAGATTTTACCACATATTGGAACTATGATGACCAAGTTTGAGTATCAAAAGTAAATTTAGATTTAACAGCATGTACGATATATCAATAGACGATCGCAATTGCCTATCAAATGATTCGCGAATATTCAGTCTTTCTTATTTCATGGGCTTAATTAGTCCACTCGAGCACTTCTATCGTCTGAAAATTTCTCTCATCTCGCCCCAAATGGTCAACGTTACTTCATATGGGTCTTTCTAACCACTGTACGAAGCTGTAAAGAGCATGATTTCTAACCGTGTCCTTGCAGCTACCCTTCTTCCACCTCTGCGTCTGCGTCTACGCCTTCTACCTCCTCCATTTCTTATTGCCGGCGGTCTTTGTATCGGCGGTCTTCGTATTGGAGGCCTTCTTATTGGAGGTCTTCTGATCGGTGGCCTCCCACCTCCCTGTCTAATGGGTCTTCTGCGCACCCGGCCTCCAACTCGAACGACAAGGTCTAGTCGAGGAGGCATTTTGGATGTGTGTGGTTGGTTGATCCAAGGCGGGCTGTGAATTGCAATTGGTTAGATGATTTTGATGTGGTAACCATCTCAAGATTTCCAGTCTCGTCTTGAGAGATTTACCTCCTGGGCTATGATAAATTAAGCTGTTGTCATTATTAGTTGGGATCAAAGAATATATTCCTTGGATTGCCCAGCTATTCTGGAATCCTGGGGTTGCCGTTCTTTTTCATTCTTTGAATCTTCTCGTAGCTTTTTACAAGTTCATGCTATGGAAGTCTCCAGTCCTGAGTCGTTGAATGATACCTATACAGATATTGATTGCGGCTTCAAAACATATTCTTTAGCCTTTATCGCGGCACCAAAACTTTACCTTTTTTAAAAGAACTCGTCTCATCTTTTCTTCCCTTATCTAGGTCCTTATGTTGAACCCAACTCATAAAATTATTAATACAGTTCAAGTTGATTCGGACGAGAATTTAGAGACCAGATTATTGATTTATGAATTGCTTTTAATATCCATATTAGATGAGATTCAAAGGTTCATATCTTTTCAAGATCAAGAGCTTTCGGAACCCGAACTGTGGGAACAACCAAATACGAATCCCTCCCACCAATAACTCAATCAATGATATCCCTCCAAAGCACTGTTGGTCAGAGCTTGGCTGCCATAGTTAAGCCTCGCGCACGATGATTATGGACAATATATCGAAGCAGGTGGAAGCGTCGGCCCGGGACCAAAGAGACCGTATGGTGCAAGAAACATCGGATGTAGATCTGACAACGTACAGGCGCTGGGCAAAATTTCTTTCCATTTGGCTCATTGAAAGGGCCGGTTTGGGAGAAACAATACAATATGAAATCCGCTATTGCGGATACAGGTTTCATTAAAAGAAAATAGTCGACATCACTCGAGAGGCGCAACAGAGATGGCAACCCCAATGACATTAGAAATTGGTATCGTTATGACCCTCCAGTACCTCCGCAGTTATTATTATCATCAAACTTCTTCGAATATGACTACGTTATGCAGAACATCTACATATAAAGACCCAAGTTTCTTCTTGATCATGCTCAAAAATCAAAAACCACCTCCGGCCACTTCGCACTAGGACCATCCAACACCTTCCCCTTCTTCCCCTTCAACCACTTTCCAAAAAACGCGCCCACAAACTCACTCTCCACCTCTAAGATTCTCTGTCCCTTAATCGTCCCCAACAAGTCCTCAAATCCCCCTAGACCCAACACCCCCGCCCAAACCGCCAAATCCGTAAAACTCCCATGAGTCGTCCCATTCACCCTCACATCTCTCTTCCACCCGCCAAGTGTCACGGAATTGGCCCAGAACTCATTCCATGTAGGATCTCGCTCTTCCGTTCTGGTATGGTTCTCATTTGCCATGATCATGAAGGGGGATTTGAGGCCGGTTGTGACTACATCTCCGATTAATGCGCCGTCGAGATTTATTCCACATGAAAAACGGGAATCGCTGTGCATAGCCGAGAATGCTGATGCTCCACCTAGTGAGTGTCCAAATGCACCTATATTTTTAGTGTGGAATGTCGGTTGGGACTTTCCATATCCATATGAATGAGAGGAGGATGAGTTTGAAATTCCGGGAATTTGGGCATTGAATAAAGGGCTGGACAGGGAATTCAACACAAACTGCAAATCTTTGACTCGGGCATTTACGTATGGGATTGGTGCGGTATAGTTGTCGAAATCAACATCATTCCAAGTCGCTATAGTGCCATTTGAATATTCGATGAAATCGACGTCGAAAGGGTGGTCGACAGTAACGACGAGATAGCCGAGGGAAGCCATGTTTTCGGCGATGGTTGTGTAGATGAGACGGGTATTTCCATAGCCCGGGGAGAATAGGAGGATGGGGAAGTCAAAAGAGTTGTGGTGGGAAAGGAGGATAGGGGCTAAGTTGTAGGAGCGAGAGTAGAAGTCTTGGAAGGTGGTGAGAGGGAGAGAGTAGCTTTCCGCTAGGTGAAGGGCGGTGGCTGGTGGGAATGAGGGGGCAAAATCATAGGTTGATGAGTTTTTGGCGGAAGTGGGATAGAAGAGGGATAGCATTAGACTACGAGAGGTAGAGGAATCGGTTGCTTGGAGGACTGTGGTGCCAAGGGAATGAGGCCCAGGGAGTTGAGGTGCTTGAACAATGGCATGAACGGCATGGGAAATGTTGAGAAGTAGCCAGCATAGTTTCATGGTGATGAAAGTCGTATTTTGCTCGAATTAATATTGATTGATTGATTGAGAAAACTTCAGTAACTGAAGTTCTCTACTTTTATATAAACCCAATTTTCTCAGCCGCAAGAAGAACAATTCGTCTGCCTAGAAATAGTGGTACAAATTGCACAATACGAGGTCACGAACCAAAGTTTTCGTCATCGTCTAAGCACTGTCTCCACAATTGAGACGGCATTTTGGAGAAGATATTATAAAGAAGGATGTGAGGGATAAACGGGATGACGAGCCCGTTGCTTCGTGGCTGAGCGTCATTCTGCGGTACGGCGCGCCTTCCCATCCCAAAATTATGTCCATCCGTAACCATCATTATCGATATATCATGATAACAGCATGTTCTCCCATCATCGTCCCCAATAATGCATTTACGATCTCATCCCTCATAACTGTGACTCCACGTATTATTTCTTCCAGCTCGATACTTGAGTGCCAGTATTCTGAACAATAGATCTTGCAAAACTTACTACCTTTTCCCCTCCCCCCCTTTGTAATGGTGCTTTTGGCAGTGATGATGAGGGTGATGATATTATGAATTGCATACCTATCGAACCCAGCGAGATCAAACTAACTCATCAGAGTCGCATCTTACTTGCATAACATTGGTTTTTCGAAAACAACTTGACATTTCTAGGTGCATTTTTGAACTTGGACAATAATGATTAATTTTATAAGTTGTTTTGGGGTTTAGCACGAGTAGAAAAAGATGGGACGAGCCTTTTCTTCAAAGGTAAGACCTTGGTGCCGCTATAAAGGATAAAAGAACATCCTTTGAAGCGGCAAGGCTCACTGATCAGCTTTAATCAACTCCTGCGCGATTAGGGTAATTGCGCGTTTGCTACATTCAAACCCTTCACAACTGCACACATTCCCATTATCTCACCGCTACGTGTGGTAACCTGATATTATTGATGTTCTGACATTTGATGCTACTTCCCATGATACGTTTTGAAACCCCTTCGTCCCTTTGCTATTCCCTTTCCGCCAAAAGCTTCATTAAATGTCTTCTCCAGTGAGATTTTCGACCCACGTTCCATCCGGGACACTCGGTCAATCATGTGGGTACTTGGTCGGGTCCAGAATTGAAATATAAACCCCCTTTTCAGGTTTTGCCATTTCTACGGTGATTTCATCGCTGTGTGGACCAGCAGTGAAAGTATGGGTATATGTAGATGGAGAGGCATCCCCTGGCCCATTCTGCGTTGATGGACTCAATTGCGTGTTGCCCATTGTTCGATCATAACTTTGTGAAGGATATTGGACTTGATTTAAATTTGTAGCACGAGATGTATGTCGGCTAGGTCGCAATGATGATATCCTGGTGGTAGAGTGTCGACTTTTCGATGGAGGATTCTGTGTTTGATTTGAACTTGTGTCATGAGATGCGCGTCGGCTAGTTCGCGATGATGATGACTCGGAATAGCTTCGACCTCTCGGCGTTGTACGTTCAGAGAAATTTCTATCATTGCCTGATTTCTCCCGACTACCTTGTTTGGTTATGAGATTGAGAATAAAATAATTAATACCCTTCGGCTCGCTGTTTCCTGTTTTGCGGTGTTTGGAATCTCGCGTTTCCTTTATCGAGCCTTTTGCGCGTGAAGGGGATTTTGCTGAAGAAGATGTCGCTGAAGGTCCTGCTTGAGGAGGATCACCCGTCTCATAGACAGCCATAATGGGTTCCACCAGTTCTGGTTTCTCCTCCTCAGTTTTCAAGTCGTACATTTCTATGCCAAGGCCCCTCTTGTAGACAGTCATAATGGGTCCCACCAGCTCTGATTTCTTTTCGGTTTCCAAGTCGAACATTTCTATGCCCGGGTAAAGAACCTGGAAAAATACGTCGGTACCGTCGCTGGTCATTGTTTTCCATGTTGTTATTTCCTTCACGATATCTGGTAGGTATTGTTCATTGCCAGAGCTGGGCTTTGACTGGGCATCTCGCCGATCACTAAAATCATACTTTTTTGTCGAACATTGCATATCTTGGTGTAATTTAACCGCAGGATCGATGATATCCGTTTGGAGTTGAGCCTTTGATCCTGGAGAGCTGCTATTTTTATACCAGAACGATAGCTCTTTCTCGAGATCATTTTGTATGCGAGAGAGCTGTCTTTTCTGCTCATCCTTGTATGATCTGGACGCACAAATCGCAGTCAACGTTTCTAATCTCCACTGACTGATCTTTGATTTTTCTACCCGGGGTATCAATTAGCATACTGATAGTGATGTTGGGCATAGTGGAAAGTTCATACCCTTTCCCATTCTAGACATTTCCTTTTCGATTCTGAGGAACGTAGCCCGTTGAGACTCGGTAACGCCAATAGGATACTGCTTCGTGAAAATTTCACAGAAGATGTGTTTTACAATTGTAAGTGACAGGATGAAGTAATGAAGCATATCTAATCTTCCCAGCCAGTGCATCCTAGGGTCCAAGGCCGCTGGAAGTCGACATTGAATGCCGATTTCTCTCAACATGTGAGTCTCTGCCTCGATATTTAGGGCCTCTCCGAACCTATTTTTGAAGTCGCCAAGCTCTTTGGAAGAAGCATAGTCAACCCATTTCTCTATCGCTTGGCATAGTTTCTGGTAGTCTTCTTTTATTGATCCATCGGGTACCTGGTACTCTTTGTGGGCCAGCGCAGCCACAAGTTGCTTTGCTTCTTTCAACTCTTTTCTCAGTCTCTCATTCTCCTTTGCGAGGTTCATCATTTCCGAATCATATGGGCGGCCCGTACAAGGACTCATCTTGAATTAAGGATAAGTTGTACTGTGTTGGAGGTAGTTTGCAATATTTCTGTTCCTGCTTCAAACAACCGGAAAATGTTTGTGTAGGGAGATGCTCAGAGTGCGAGCAAGAGTGGTTGATCAATCAGCTAGCTGGCAGCACTGACTAACAGCTATTAGTGTGAATCATTCGGTTGACGTTTTGGAATATTATTAGTCAATTAATAAGGTTAAATCCTGATTAAAAATTAACTGGTCAACTGGAAGGATGAAATTTTGATAATTCGAAGTACTATTTAAAAGTGTTTTAGGAGTATCTTGAGAAAGAATTATTTTTTTCACCGATTGTTTTATCACTAAAGATTATGTATTTACTAGTAAACTGCTGATCGACGAAAAATATTAGTTATCCGACAACAACGAGATATTGTCAGTGAGTCAAGTGAATATCAAAAGTTAGCGGGTATCGAGGTTAGAAAGGTAGCAAATGGGTATGTAAACTGTCCCTACTTGTTTGGCTACGTTGTGCCGTGAATACAGTGGTTTATTCAAAAGGTACGTAATACATCTTGACAACAATTTGGAAATTTCTAATTTCAATCTCAAAATACCATCGTTGAAGGCACAAAACCAGTCGTTAGCCAAAAACCATTCTTTTGAGAGAAATCCGTCTTAGAAGGTAGTCCAACGGTTATTGAAGCGAGAATATATGCAAGTGAGAGGAGTCAGGCACAATTACAAATGGACAAGAGAAGTAGGTACCGATGGTCACACCCATGGGAAATACTAACCGATTTACAGATGTTTCGGAGTTGGTCAAAATCCAAGCAGATATAAGAAACGTCCCTGTAGAGAGTTTATCAAAAGGGGTGGGAATGGTAACCACCTGCAGATGTTCTATCGGATTCCGTACAAAATCGACATGGCAATTCATTCTGAAAGCATCACATTTGCCTTGTTATATGGTGGTCAGCACTATGAATCTATCATCTATCAAGGAATTCTTGTAGAAACGTTGGTGGATGTTTTCTTCAGCTCAACGGATTCACCATGATATGTTCTCATAATACATTCTACAGTTATATTCAAAAGCCGCAGAGATAGTCTATTATATATATATCAAATAATACTCTTACAGAACCATTGATATGTAGGTTTTGCAGGATGGTACGAGGGCTTCCGATGAACTATCTATCGTACGTTGCTTAGAGAAGTCATTGTGAGACCCTAGAAAAATGCAGTGTGTTGCGAGCTTGTACCCCCCTAGGCCCAGGTCTGTAATATGATAGGTTGTAAACCTTTGGTTGGTGTTACCATGACCCTGCTTGGTGTTACTCCTCATGTATGGCTTTGTCATCTGGCTGGATTGTTTTTGTTTACACCCATCTTTTGGAATCCTTCAAAATGTTTCCCATTGTTGATGTGATTGATCAGTCTTGGGTCTGTCATTTTCGAATCATCCTCGGCTTTCCACATCAAAACCCAAAATATATAGTATTATCACCACCGAAACCTCAACACCCAAAGACACCAAGATATACAGAACTTACGAATTGATGGTCGGATTGATACCAATGTCAAGAAAAGTTCCCAGCCACTTGGCATTGAGGTCCCCTTACAAGCCCGTGTGTATAACAATTTCACTTGCAGATTCAGATGCGTTTCTAGGTCTAACATTCTTTCCACACAGGTATCCCGTGCCAATTGCACGTCGAGTCCGATCTCGAGTCATCTCTTGAGTCCTCACGAGTAACGGCAACTCGCAGCACTACCCTAACACACCCAACCGAAGAAACTTCTCCCCGAACTTCGTACAACCAGTTCTCAAAATGGTGCAGGAAAATAATGCCATCGCCATTATTGTGATTCTTTTGGTATTCGCAATGATACTTGTCGCTGTATTTGTATACAAACTTTCAAGGAGAAGATTATACTATAGTGATTATTCTTCAAGTACGGTTTCTGAACAGGACTCGGCGGATTCACCATCACCGCCACCACCGCCACCGCCACCGCCTGGTATGGGAAGGCCCGTTGGTGGACCAGGAGGACGTCCGGTTGTGGGAGTTGGTGGACCAGGAAGACCACCGGGGGTAGGACCACCTGGAGCAGGACCACCTGGGCCTGGGCGTCCGGTAGTGGGAGGAGTGGGTGGATGGTTCGGGGGTGGTCGTCCGGTTGTAGGTGGCGGAGGACCACCTGGGAGACCGCCAGGAGTTGGTGGGGGAATTGGACGGCCGGTTGTTGGAGATGATTGAGGATTTTATTTGAGATTATGATACCATGAATATGTATATATAGTTTTCCTTGGGACTTGGATCTTGGGAGGGCAATTTGTTACTGGAATTGAATATGGCAATCGATTTAAAATGTAGAAATAGTAATTTACCAATTAGAAAGAACGATATATCGCTACAAAGATCAATTGGTTTGTGTTAGTAAATTTGTGGTAGCATCCTCGAAAAAAAGCTCTAAATGCAGGTGTATAAATGCTTGAAGACTTTAGAAGCAAGCCATGAAATTTCGGGTTGAGCAAAAGAAACGCTGCATTGCAGGTCGGTTTTTGCGGCCCTCATAGAGCTCAATGACATGACTTCGGGGTACTCATTTTATTATACTTGACATTTTGATAACACATCTAGATGATATTAGACAGTTAAAATTGAACTGGTGAAGTTTAACCAAAACACACCGTCAATAGAAAAGAGACTTGGCTTCAGCTTTGTGTTATCGCTTACAAATATATGACACTAGTAGCCGCTGATCAGGTACTACCCCACCGGATATCACACACTCTCATTTATATAAATAATAGAATTTGGACCCCGCTTTCACAAAACAGTTCAATCTGTTCAATAACGGTGAGATGGCCGAGTTGGTCTAAGGCGCCAGGTTAAGGTATCAAACTCTTAACAAACGATTGTTTACAATCTCCTGGTCTGGAAACAGGCGTGGGTTCGAATCCCACTCTCATCACTACCTTTTTGCATTTTTAATTCAACGATTTGAATGAAATTTGAGAAGGAATCTTTTTTGGTTCTTTTTTTTTTTTTGATCAGTAAAGCCGTCCCGTCTCCACCGACTGACCGACTCTTCTATCCACTTATTATCTATCACGTGCCAAAATATTGCCAAAATATTGCCGAAACAAGCCGTAGCAAAAGAAACACGAATCATGCTGGTTTGGAATACCAAACTCGACATATCACACCCAGCCTTACAAGATATCACTACCTATTTATATCTTCTATTTATATCTTCTAGATAAGGATTTGAAAGTTTCATTCCTTCATCGATGTGTTGAATACCCAGGTGATGAATAGTATATATAGTACACTCTATTGTTGAAGGGTTTTGATATCTATCATGTCCACGATCTTTTGGTGGATCACTCAATAGCTGCCAATATTCGACGTCAAGGGAATATATATATCACGAAGCGTGCATGAAAGCAGGTACACGTCGCCCGTTACATGAGACGATCTGGACCATCATTTCAAGCTGTAATGACATCTATAAGAGAAGTTGTTCTCCATTCTCCTGTTTCTGTTTCATTTCCCCCAGTTTAGCAAGCATATATTTTTCGGTTTCTCCATTGGCTGCATCTCACCGTCGCAACCTTCTTCACTTCTTCCGTCGCTGTATATATAGAAGTAATAGACTTTCAACCCGGATGGATATTGAGAACCTACCCCGCTAGGCTCGATAATTACCTGCTGCTTTTCACCCTTAATAGTAAATCTCTCTCAATCGGCATTTCCATTAATAACAATCCAATCTACTCTATTGTCATATGATTCATCTCTCTCCGTAGCCTCGGCTTCGGCCGTTGCTGTCGATTCTACCGTAACTTCTCTCCCTGGCTATACACTCGCTACTCAGGTGGTTTTGGAACTTCAGCTGCTGCTAAAGCTGCTAAAGAGACTTCTAGTTCGGCGAAGGAATTGCAAATGATGTGGATGAACTTGGATTGGGATTGATTGTTAGTGACGTTGGCTCAGTATGAGTGAACATACAGAAACCTGAAGGAATCTCGACTTTTAGAATGATGAGCAAAAATGGAAAAGTTTCATCCGACTTTTGGATGGGAGTCTTAGGAGTTTGATAAGACGATTCGGGAAGTGTAGAGAAAGAGCCTATCTGCCGGTATGGGTACTGACAAAAAGTCTTAGACAATCCACTTGATGGTCATATTGGAGTGAATGGGGGCACATTCATGTGATTCAGACGAAATTTTTTCGAAAATCTCCGAATGGGCTGTTGGTGAATTGCATCATTCACTGTAAGAGATGTGTAAGAGTTGTACGAAGGTGATGGATACTATACATTCCCGAGGTCAAATCAAAAGCTAAATAAGGAAGGAAACAGAACTTGATGGTCCTCCTTCCTCCCCACCAATACTAGGGTCCAAATGCACTACCTCTAGTACAACTTTTCTTTCCTCATTTGTTTCCATGTAAACAAACCCATTTTTTGTTCCTGACATTCATATTTGTATATTAAAACTTACAATGTCAATCACTCTTATTGTGTCGTTAATTTGGATATCCCTTAGCTTCTACGCCCACATACATTATTGTATTCATTCTACCCGAAAACTCCAAATCCGGAATTTTCCAGCGTCATATTGATATCGTTCATAGTTATCTATAGCTTTGATTTCGATTAGAGGAGCGAAATCATGTCGGTCCGGAGGCTTAAGAAGCCGGATCCTTCGAATATTCCTGGCGACCTGATCCAAGACGATCTAGATTTCAAAGAAACCTACGAATTTGTCTTAGCTTTGCGTGGAGCCTCGATTGAGGAACACCCTGCTGCCTGGGAAGAGAAGACATTGACGCCGGCGCCCATCTATGCTCCGGTAATTGATAACATGACGTCTTCCAATGATTTTTTGCAATACTAATTATCCTTTCATTAGCCAAACCGCTCCGCTACGATTATCGAGGAATATATTAACCTTAATACGAAACTTGGAAATGAGTACCCCGGAAGTCCACATACTCGTATAATTAATCTTTCGGATGATGAAACGACATTGCCAATTCCCACGGTCAATATGGCCAAGGCCTTTTACTTCCGCTGGCATTACCTGCAAACTCAGGAATACAAGCTCATAGTCCCTCCAGTTTTTAGCGGATTGGAAGACGATCATCCCCTGCGGGAGGCGTGGGTGACAATCATGGAGGACTATCTGAAAATTGTGGCAGAAGACATAATAGGGCGATTCCAAAATATCGCAACAAGTATAGTCCTTGCCAATATTCAAAGTTACGAGTTCCAACAGAAATGTAGATTGGGGCACTTCACGTTGGCGAGGTTTTTCTTTAAGGCTTTGACCAATGACCAGCTATATTACATATATGGTCCTATTTGGTCAGCGGTTGACTTTAGCTTCATTCAAGGTAGCGATACGCTCCCCGATTCTCCTTCCGAGCTTGACTTAATCGTATGGGATTTGAGGAAGTTCGCCAAATCGGAGTTTGGTTCTTTTGCAGCTCAATACTTCGAATGGTGCTTGCAGAGGAAGGCCCTTGATCGACATGATTCGAAGCAACTGTCAGAAGCTGAGAAGAATGCTTTGGCTTCATCCCCTGGATTTTGGGAAAAAAAAGATGCATTCTTCAATTCACAGGAAGAGGAAAAAAGATACACGGAGGGGTTCAGCAAAGTGCTTTATAATTGGAGCATGTCAGTACCATTTTCGAGATTCTTCAAGACCTCCCCGATGTTGCCTGCCGCGAGACATTTTATGGGTTGAAATAGTAAAGGATCAGGAGGATCAATGAGCTGAGATATTCTTATCATGAAAGATGCATGTTGATAGCTTCAAGGGTTACATTCTGAGAGGAGATGCTCGATGTATAAAACTTTGCCATAAAATGTAATTCACAGCGCAAGCGAACATTATTTCTCGTCTCTTGGAAGCGAATTGTTTCACCAATCATGTATTAATGTGAACGAACAACACAATAAAGTTTTGATTAAGGGAGAGTGAGCTACCTCTCAAGGAAGGCTGCAATAAGAAAGGCTCTAGGTATAATGTGTCCAACCTGAGATGTATTAATAAAGTGATGAGTGAGGAAGTGATGAGTAAGTTATGAGTCATCCGAGTCACCATTCTTGTTTTCATTATGTAGGATTAGGTAATAAAATGATCTGCAGAGTGGTGGGTGAAGGTGAAGGCCTCATCTAGATAGCCAATCATAATCTGCTTACTACCTAGGTAAACACGTCGCACCGCAACCAATGCAAGTCCACATCTGACCCCGGTAAAATTTAATGTGGGTTAGGGTGGTTATGGTAATGGAGGGCCTCCGGTTTTGAGAGGAATACAAAAATACCTTGAATGTCAGACCTCAAACCACCACCACCACCACCACCACCACCACCGTTCTTCATTTCAAATTTTTACTCTTCTTAGAAATCTTCATTAAACCTTGGAAACAAAACTCCTTTTGGCCTTGCTGCCTCAATGCCGACCTCGTTCTATAGTTAGCCTTATCGTATGTATCATCAAACCTGAATGTTTCTGGAAGTTTTACATATTCTAATACCTCACAGTATCTATCAACGATGCATGGGTTTAGCCCAGGGGCCTTTGGCTCTACTACAAAACACAAAGGCCCTGACATCATCAATGGGTTATTAATGAGCTCCGATAGAGTTCATTTTTACGACTTTGATGTAGATCCCGGGTGCTTTTTGAGCTCCAATGATCTTCAACCTTCGCCGAACCTCAAGCAACCATCATTTGGTCACCGCAATTCCACCAAGATGCTAGCCAATAAGGACCACGCGTTCCAAAAATCAGAACGGATGATTTTCCTGGGTTCAAAAGGACCAGTTGATGACGTTCAAGACGAGAGCGCGCGGAGGGATACCGCATAACAATCTTCTCAACCCCTTTGGCAGCCGGCACTGTCATCTCGATATGGAGCTCACGCACGAGCCAAAATTTCCCGACTTTTCTTTTTTTCGCCAGATTTCAATTTCTTTTCTTACTCGATTTCATCTCTCGAAGCAATTTCATCGGCATGATGGATCTCTTCAGGCATTCTCTAGCGAGTCACTGCGAACCAAAATTGAAACATTCAATGCCGCTCAGAAATCCACCTTACCATCTCTTGCAGTGTCAATTCATGTGGCCGGCCACAAAAAGCTGCATAGATTTGGTATGGCTAGTTGTGGAGGATATGGAGGAGTTTACCAATAACGCGATGGTTCTTTTGGACATGACCGATGTACGTCGTAAAACTGCATGCTTGACAGATAAACTTATTTCAACATCGCTTGTTCCGTCTATATGTCCGACAGGCCGAAACGCAGTCCAAAAAGAACAAAATTCAACACATCGACTGAAACCCTCACATTACCGACCATGGCGAACCTTTCAGGAGGCCCTCATTTTTGGTCACCAGATGCTGATGAAACACAAAACGCTTACAATGAGCTTGCGGGGGGGACAAATATAGACACGAACGCTATCGACACTAACCTTGATCATTCTTGGTTTGAACAGGCTTCGTTTCAGTCCGATCTGCCACAAATTACACCCGATTTCAGTGCAGATAGCGTGCAAAACCAGCCAGATACTAGTTACAGTGAGGGATTTGACTACAGTGGCGTCTATGCTGGGAACTATTTGAGCCCATTGCTTTCACTCCCTTGGCATAATTGGAACGGCACATTATCCTTGCCAGGTTTGGACAATCTGGATATATTTTCTGAACATTTATTGGGCGATTTGAGTAACAATGTTGACTATCCAATGTTACCACCAGATCTTTCCATGGACCCAACCTTTCAGCCTACTAATTTCGAGCTACTCGATATTAATGCTCCATGGAATCCGCCCCAAGCAACTTTCGATCATGCGAACACTCAAGCATATGGCATTTATCCACAAGTGTCCAATACCCAGTCCTCAATACTAGACAACTTCGACTCGGACTCAATGAATTCATCATTAAATATGAATTCGCCGCCTGGAACCAATCTACCATTAATGTCCTCCCCCACACAATCCCTCACCACCAACACCAACACCTCCAACTCAATCTCTCAATCCACTTCCTATTCCAACTCCGCTATACCCTCAAGTGATAGATCCACATTAAACTCACCACCAATTGTCCAAAACGAATACACTTGTACAATTTGCTCCAAAACATTTTCTAAGCGATTTGAACTTAAGTATGGCCCCTACCTCCTACCCCCTTCACTCCAGTCCCTTCAACTCACCACCAACACCCACTAACACATCTCAAGTAAGCATGAGCCACTTCACACTCTTCCACACAGCTGTACGCTCTGTCCCCACCGTACAGCGCGCAGAAGAGACATGTCACGCCACATCGCCGCCAAACACAAAAATGTTGGTCCTTCTGGACCAAAACCTGCGTCTAAACCCGTTTGTCCTGTGGCGGACTGTAAGCAAGATTTTGCGAGACCGGATCATTTACTGAGGCATTTAAGAAGAAAACACCCTGGATATGAGTTGCGATCTTGAGTTGGCTTTTCTTTCTTGTTTTCTTTTTAGCATGGCGCTAGTGGAAAGGTAACCCATTGGGAATAGAAGGGCTAGATCTCTTCGATAATTCATTTAAACCATACCTTGCTTCATGCTTCATCTTACACTCTTCACTTGTGCAAGTCCTAGCTGTCAATAGCCTTCATATTGGTTAATAATAGTAATACAAGAAAGCATTATTCATATTCATAAGAAATCATCATAAAACATATATAGTTCCAAGCTCAAAGTCCCAGCATAACGCCCAATCCCAATGCAGCCGGCACTGCAAAATTCGTAATCTGCGGCCTATACATATCCGCGACCGCACCACTCTTTTTCGTAGACGTCGGCGTCGGCGATGCAGTCCTCGAACTGGTCACCGCAATCGACATCTGCACATCCTTCATCTGCAATTCCACGGGAGCCTCGGCATGCACGGTTTCGGAACCAAACTGAATCAGCCCGAGATACATCTCCTCGGTGATATTTCCCAGCCTGACGAGTTCGCGCACGAGCTCGAAAACATTCGCATCGATCGACTCCTGATAGACGGTCGGAACCCAGGAAAACACCCCTTGCTCTTGTCCCTGCTGGTTGTGCCCGCCGAAGAGTTGGTACGTGACGCCGCTGAGATTGTATTCCGGGGCTCCGGTCGGTGGGTCGTGGTATCCAATGGGCCAGACGCCGCCCCATACGGATTGCCAGACCATGACCTCGTGGCTCGCGGCCGATGCGTTGGTCGATGATCGGTTGTTTGTGTCGAGGAACATGTCCAGCGCAATGTCGGCTTTGCAGTAGATGGCGCTGAGTGCCGAGGTCGTGTTGGAGGCGGATTCTTCGCCGACGGGGAAGACGGTCCAGCTGCCGCTGAGCTGGAAACTCTCGATGTTGCTTATTTGCGCGGGCAGTTGGATGGATTGGTAGCCGACGTTGGGATAGGCGTGGACCTGTCGGTTGTTAAGATTTTAATTTTCGAAGGAAGACGGCGGTGGTGAGTGTCAGTCAGGCATACCCATTGGAGTCTCTCCGTCCACATCCAAGTTGCATTGAAACTTGCGCCATTGGTGTCTGTTAGGAGGACCTAGAAGAAAATCGATATCAATCTCATATTCTCGCGACACCCATCAATTGTGAATTTCAATTTTGCGATCATGAACATACAGTCATATTTTGACTTCCACTCCCATCATCCCCCCATTTATCCGAACCATAAAGATAATCCCCCGATTCCGTCAAGGCGCCTCCAAATTGTTCATTCAACGATTGATACCTATCCGTCGCACTCGCCGAGCGAACCAGGAGTAAAAACCAAGACAGCATTCCCCAGAGGGGAACACTCGCGCGACCTTGAAACATAGGAATAAAAGTGAATAAAACCAAGTTCGAAACTTATGGAATTTTCATGCGGGGGGGATTGCATATTTACCCTCCACAATATGGTACCGTAGTATGGATTTATTCGAGATTGCCAAGCGCATGCAATCCATACTTTACGGCGGATCGATACGAGTTTGTTCATGGTCCTACTCCATGCTCGCCTTTTGATTTGCGATCTGCTCACATCACCTTCCTGGAACATTGGGAATCCCGGATATGCGAAATTATCAGTGGGACTCCGGCGGCCCAGCCTAGCATGACGTAGCATCGAGGCTTGATTGATACTTATCATCCCGCGAATGCCCAATTTGTTGAACTTTCTCCGTCATGCATGAATCATGATGTCTTGTGATAAAATAAACTTATAGATTAATTCTAGACTTCTAGTACCACAAGACAATACGGGATAAGAGGAAAGGATTTTTCTACAAAACTTTGATGTTTGAATATGGTACTTGTTGCATCAAGAATATCTTCGCCCTTGGATTGGTGAAGCTATTGAAAAAGTGATTGATAATCGGCATTGCACCCACCAATCCGGAAGTCCGGGCGTCTCCAATAGGCTTGATAAGCCAACAGTTGCCCCCACTACCTACTTCAGGGGTAAGTCGGTACCTGATATGTACACGTGATGCCGGGAGATTCGAGCGGCAGGTGCTCCGGCGATTAACACGATAGATTGCATATGAGCTTCCCTTTAGAGATTTCCTATGTTGATCCCCTAATAGTGTGTAAATAAGTCTGATTCATACCAATCTATATATATCGTTCACTTGATGGCGAAGTAGCTCACACACGTGATCATACTTACTATCCACTCTCATAGGGCGTCACCGATTTAACCGATATGGGGCAATCACGTTCATTGGTCTCAGCTGATACCATAAAGTTTTCCGATCCGGGCCGTGCCTGAAACCCGTCCGTCCCACTTCTATTTATAGTACTTCGTCCTCCGTGTCTCAGACATACTCCGTATTATCAACACAGAAGCAGATGATAAGCTATTGAGGGCGAGCTTCGCGCGCGCGTATTTTAGAGTCGATGATGGGTGATGGGTGATGTGGTGGTCTTGATGATTGATGATTGATGATTTCCGTATTTTCTTTTCTTGTAGAAAGTATTATATTGGAGGCAAGCTGTCGCACGCACGTGTTTTGGAGCCTTTTTGGGTTTGCAGAGTGCATGATTTGAAGTATGTATATAATAGTATTGATTGACTGCTTAATTGATTGAAAAAAGAAGTGATCGGAATTTTCAGAATTCGGGTTTTTCGTCACGTAATACAAGCAATGATTGCTCTGTACAAAATGGTTCCACCCAAATCTATTTTGTAACGCAGGACAACTTTTATTCGCAGGCTCTAAAACATGACAACACCCCCAGGATCCAGAAATAACAAGGCTTGAAAGAGAATGCAGAGAATATCAGAAGCGATTTGGATCATGCAGCTGAGCCATTCCCAAATCATGTCTATTTTCGAAAAGAGCCATCATTGAGACACTGCTGCCTCTTGTTTTACCAATCTTTGTAATCTTTCATCGTTCGCATACTTCTGCAACGCTGCTTTCTTCCAGCTTTCCCATTCGAAAGTCTCATCTATCTTCAAGGCTTTCTGCAAAGCAGCAAAATTCTGAATGTAGAGCGATATGTCCCAATCGGGTAATCCGTTGCAAAGGATGAATTGTAGTCTTTGTATCGCCTTTCCGCAAATCACATATTCATCAAGCCCTTGGCTATCTGGGTCGACGGTTTGCTTAAGCATCTCTGCAAAAGCCAATTCGCTGCTGCTAAGGCCATTGTGTCCATTGAAAAATTCGCCAACATCCCAGAGCATCATTGGTGACGTGAAAGCTACTGAGGCCGGCGCTGTATATGCCCACTCCCAATCGATGATACCAGTGACCTTGAAGTTCTCATCAACTAGTATATGGCTGCCTAAATCATCATAATGTCTTAAATAGTACTCCTGATTTTCAGATGACTCTGGAAAAGAAAAGGCAGCTTCAAGGAGGGCGCAGTGAATCAAGTAGGTATCTACTGCCCATGGGGAGTAAAGCTTGCTAGCCGCAATCATTTCGAGGATCTTTGATATCACTCCCAGGTGGTATTCTTGCAGGTTTTCAAAAGGTCCAAGAGTTTCGATGACTTTGTCATTATCATGATCCAACCACAAATCTGAAAGACAGCGGTCCAATTTTGTAGTTAGATAGGTCTAACTCATCAAGACTTAGAGAACCAATGGAATTGAAAGGATGTTTGTGGAGTTCATGATAAATGAAAGCTAGTTGCTTTATAACCCCAAGCCTCTGCTCATCCGTAGGCTTCGGTCTCGATTCAGGATATGGTTTTCCAGGGATCTTCTCCATGAGAATGTAAGCAACTCCTACACTGTTCTCGGGAGTAGGATGAAACGCAAAGACTCGTGGGGCTGGCACTTCAGTCATCTCAAGGAAGCGATAGGTAGCCACCTCACTTTGTATGATGTACTTCTGCGCAAGCTTCGATGGAGCAGTAACGTTTTGGCGTTTAATTCGCGCAATCCAACGAACACCATCATTGAATTCGAGCTCGATGTGGTAGTTTATATTTCCCATGGCTGTCAAGAGATTGTTTTCATCTATTGGGACAGCCGAACAAGGTATTTTGCGAATGGATGATGCGTGATCGGCCAGAGCATGTAAGTTAATTTTAGAAAGAAGCTCTCTGATCTCCTCTCGTACAGATTCCTGGATTGCAGATTCGTACTCATCGTCCTAAGAAGCTCTCCATCAGAGGAATCCTTATTAATTTTCCATGGGATACGAACCTCTCGACGGGGACAGCTATGAATTAAATGCAACGAGCAGAGGCGGCGCTTACAAAACAAACAATCTCCATGAACTCGCACTGTCGGCCTCTTGCACTCTTCTACGTCGCAATCAGTTGGCATTGTGAATCTAGCGTGGAGATCGCGCTTAGATGAAGAGTATAAATATTCAGCCTTTCTGTACGATATAAGGCGGTTCAGATGAGTGAGATTTCTCTAGCTACCTAGGTAGTTTGCGTTTTAAACATCTGTCATCAGATGAAACCTGATTATTCATCTTCTATTTTCGGCAGACGAACAGACTTTGATTCTGATGGCAACAGTACATCCGCGGGTTTTAAGTATTTAAAAAAGGTATAGAATTAACTTAAATTAAAAATAAAACAAAAAAAAGTACGAAGAGCTTTTTGTTATATAATTAATTAATTTTAAACTAAAGAAATGTTACGAGTAATACTAATATTATCTCTAACATACATATTTTAAAACACCTTATTAATTATGCGAAACGAATACTAATTGGGTTGTTTAAGTATAGGGCTCTACAAGCTGCGCAGCACGAACTGCGAGGGAGATCGTAAAGGGCCGTACTCAAAGCTCGTATATAGTATCTTAGCATGGCTAGATTTTCAAGATTTGTAGATATCACCTCGAGTAGTGACACAAGTCGTCTGTGATAAACTGTATAAACTTATTGATTAATGATATGTCTGAAACGAAGTGGAAGGGTTTCGGGGGAGGGCAAAAAAAGGAACTCTCCATTTTACTACGATCGGCTCACGTGGAAGAGTGTAGGAGGACATATAGAGCCTGAAATGCATTCTATTATTGCGTTTCCCTTTCCTTTACTACATCCGCTATGCTGCTATTGGTAGTATTTCTGAAGAATAGAATACGTTTCAGGCTCTGTGGGTCCTTCCACGCTCCTATATAATACTGACTTGGAGGTACGAAGCATGTGCATATATGTGACGTTGGTCCCACTATCATAAGGCGTAATAAATCGGATTCATTATAATTCATGAAGCGTGGATTATGATGCTCAGCTAGTCCCCACACGTGATATACACGCGTGGTCCCACTTACTATCCACCCTGTACGGGAGCGCAGTGATAACATACTAACTAACACTAACAAGGAAACAGATAATAAAATATATTCAAAGGCTACCATAATCTCTTTCTCATTCCCAAAACATTCTGAAACTGCGGAAAGTTTGTAACATCATTTATACCTTCATAAACCTAACGATACCTTTTGTGTCAGAGCATGACAAGCAAGCAATTGAAGCGTTATAACTCGAGAATACCAGTCTGTCGAAATCCTGGAAGACTCTGCGGCAATTTAGGACGAAGGGCTAGGTCCTGAGTTGTTAGCAAAGGAGGTAGCCTAACCGAATCCAAAAACTCAAAATCCGGTGCAAAATCTCCCATAAAGGTATTGATACCCGGAATTTCTGTAACAGAAGTATCATCAACAGCCTCGCGAAATGAATCTATAAGATCCGAACGTCCAGTGAGTAGGGCAATATCCTTTGCAGTCTCTCCGCGGTGGTCTCTGATCGAGATGTCAGCACCAGCCTCAAGCAAAGCCTTGGCAGCTTCTTTATTTCCTAAGCAGCAAGCTAGATGCAAGTATGTTTGCCCATGATCGTCAGAATTCGCTACATCTGCTCCTGCCATGAGTAAAGCATACATAGCTCGCAAATTCTTGGACCGGATGGCAATGGCAAGTGGTGTAAAATTCTGGCCGTCGCGGATCTCTAGATCAGGACTATGTGCTAATAATATTCGTAGCTTTCCGAAATCCGTTGGGTCATGGCTGCCTGAAAGCAAATGGAGATCTGTATATTTCCTTTCGTCGACTGTCAAATATCGATCGGTTTCTTCTGAATTGGAGATGAAAAGTGCTTTTTTGATATTTTTCAGGGAATGGGTTCGCTCAGATAGCCCCTGGGTGGATAGAGGTTTTTCTTTCTCTTCTACATCCGAGAAACCATTTTCTCTATCGTTTTCCATAAAAGACAAGGCCTTTTCTTTACTCCCCTTCACAATAAAAGAGCCGTCATTGCTGCATTCTTCATCAGCAGTTGAGACATCGTGTTTACGTGCTCTATCCTCGAGCCATATCTGGAATAGCTTCTGCATATAATCTGCGTTACAATGTCTTGCCGAAAAATCTTGTAGAAGGCCCCAGTGGGTGTTCCCGTCGATAGCTAGCTGATCAAAAACATATCCCACCATTCTTCCAGTTGCATTTCTAGCCGCATTGTGGAGCAATCTTTTAGGTAGGTCGGGCAAGCGAATGAATGCGCTTGTGAAATTCCCTGACACCCATATCTGGTTGAATTGTTTATCAAACTCCAGCTGCAGTGCCAGAAGCTCGATTGGAGTCACGCCCTCATCATTTAGGACAGTCAGATCCACCCCATGTTGTGAAACAGCTTTCGCAATTATTGCACAGGCCTGGTTGTTATCACTTCCCATACACCAGCTTTGGACTATCTGATGTAGGATAGTGTTTCCTCCATCATTTGTATCTCGCCAGTTAAAATCTAATTCGATGTCATTACGCAGAAACGCGTCGAGGATCTCCAATATGAAGAAAGAATCACGTGAATCTATGTAGTGCGTATGGTATATTATTCGGTAGACCATTCTCTCAAGGGTATATGGGGCAGTCTTGTTTAATGTGCGAATGCATTGTGAAATCACAAACTTAAGTTTTCTCGTCCAGTCTTCCGATTGCCCTTGTAAGATATTACTTAGAGCTTTCTCGTCGTTTCCTGGAACCATCTGATTGAAGTTAACTTCGAAAAGACATTTAAGTTCTGTCGTCGGTTCTTCTGCCACAACTAGATCACGGAGGATGAGAGCGAATAATATGGGCAATGTGTCTGAAGCGAAATATTTAAAGTCTGTTCGTGCCCCCCAATTTATCATTTGGGAAGCCTCATTTGTGTTGAACACGCCATGTGGATATGCGGTGTCCAGCATGAACTGAAAATACTCCACAAATGCCAATACGGCCTGCATAGATATTTCTGGATTCAGGCTGTATGTGAGTTGAAGATGCTCAAGGGCGTCCTCATCTGGTAGTAGTATTTCCGAGTTCTGGTATAGAAGTTCTATAATGGAGTGCGCATGACCCTTTGAATCTTCGATATTGTTGATATCTACACCCTCGATGATCAAAATTTCAATCGCCTTCTTCCTCGAATCCCAGTTCCAATTGAAATGTTCGGCGGCTTCAAACAATGCTAAATCGACATCGATGGCGTTAAATATTGCTTTATACATCATCATCGCACAGTAAATCGGACTACCAATAAAGCTCGTTGCGTTTAAGGGAGCCCCGCGGCGAATGAGAACAGTACAGATATCCGGAAGCGCAAGAATAGCAGCCCAATGAAGAGCAGTGGGTCTTAATGGTCCTGTAATTTTAGCTAAGGCCATCAGAGATTGGTATTTTATTTGCTCTTCCATAGGATAGCAGAGGGCGGAATAATATTGACCAAACGTCCACAATGTGTAACAACTGCTACTTTCATCGAAAAGTAGCAACACCTCATCTGCAACTTCGCCCCAAGAGCTACGATGCACATGTACGATCCAGTAACGAAGAATGTATTCCATGACGGGATATTTATCTTCGAAATCCCACCAGGTTTTCATGAAATCCTTTGGCTCAATATTCAATCTGGCAATTGGGGTATTCGACCCATTAAACTCCGAAAGGCCCAAGAAAGCAAAACATGTTTTCGCAATATTTGTGTGACCCGCAGATAATCGATATTGTAAAAGGCTTGGAGCACAAGACTCATCAAGGCTCAAGAGGTATTCCTTCACTGTGAAATGGGCAAGCTCTAGCCCATCCGACTGGGTCTTTTTGCGTATGAGACTACTGCACCAATTTAGAAGTTCATCCAAAGTAGTCATGTTTTCCTCTTCGAATGTCTTGTCACCAGGTCTTACTGCAAGTGCTTGGAGCAGTTGTGTTGTTGTCAGTGGCTCCACGGCGCACACCACCCAGATAAGTGTATTCCTGACAAGTGCTTGATTCTCCTTGGTGCTCCGATTAACCCTTTCGAGAATACGTTCGTATGATTTAGGTAAATCCGGTGGTAGCTTCCTCAGAGCTTCACGGCGAGCTCGGTCTGTACTACATTCACAAAGGTAATCCATTTGACATGCAACCCATCTAAACCTAGATACAGTCAATTTAATATTCAGGAGGGTTTCAAGTCAAAAGACTTACATGCCATCAGCACCCTCTATAAGAGTTTTGACAATGTGGTCCTTCAGGTGAGGATCTTGAATGCGAAGCTTACCCGCTTTCGTTCGCTTCTGAATCTCAGAATGCACATAAAGTCGCAGGTCACCACTAGTTGCTGCAATGGAAATGCTAGGATAATCTGTCAACACACGTCTGATATCAACCTCATTGCGACTCGCGAATAAGGTTTTAATTGTTCCCGATGGTCTATTTAAAGATTGCAGCAGTCTTGCGACCTCGGCGCGATCTCCGGCAACCTCATCCAAACCATCCACAATGATACTGGTTGAGATGAAATTGTTTGATAAATCGACTATCAATTCGCAAAAATATTCGGTGGTGGCTGAACCTTGAGTATGTTCCGTCATTTGATACTTTTCACAGAAAGTTTCCAATTGTGTAAAAGCGTGTTCATGCTGAAGAATCAGTTGCCGTGCCAGAGCACCTAGAATGGTCCGCGGATCGTGAGTTTGAGTGTCTTTATAATCACAGTAGAATATGGCAAGTCCTTGCCGTGGTGTTAGTGAGTACATCATGAGGGCCCACGGAATTCAACTTAGTCTTTTTTCGCACCATGGAATGGATCCTGGGTTTGTTCAATCTCTTGTATGACAGATGCTCTATTTATAATGTCTGATTAGTTCTAGAAATTGAGCTGCAACAATAAACTAGGTATGTAACGTACATCAGTACAGTTTTTCCGGCCCCGGCTGGGATTGTCAGAAAAAGTTGCAGTAGTGAGCAGGCGAAAACATACGTATTCCATATACCCAAAGCTTGGAATGATCTGTAGATTTCCAGTCCCGAAACTCCTTGCTGTCGGTGAACCAAACACCTGTCCCTGGTTGTCTTAAACGAACATTCGAATTTTGCCATTTCTGAACGTCAATGGTGCCTAAGAGATTGAGTCTCTTCCTCAAAGTTTCGTCTGGCACACAATTAGCAACAGTTTCCAATCTTCTGTGAGATATGAGGCAACCATAGATGTATTTTCCCCTCTCTAATCGTGCAGTTTCCAGATTGAAATTGATGGCAGCCACTCCCTGGTTAAGCTGTTCCTGGTTCGCGAGTACTCTGATTAAAGCAGACCTATTCGAGTCAGCGATGTACGATAATTCTGCATAGATATGTTACTTGCATTTGTCTCGCGCTCATGGCCATGTTCATGGTACTTTTGTGGCCCTGAACCTCTTTACGTAGCTCTTCGATTGTTCCCTTCTTGAATGGCCACTTGAGCTTCTGCGATATTGACTTCATTTCGGGTATGGCATTCTCTAATTCCTTGATGATCTTCTCGAGGGTTTTCTGGCAAGAATTGATATGCTGGATCTTGTAGGAGCCATGAGATGTTGAGTCTACCGCCTCCAGTTCCTGTACCACATTGCTCAAACTGTGAAGGATACCAGCGAGAATGTTCACTTCATCCACGAGGCTTTGAACGGACTTTTCAGCATCTTTGAAATCTCTGATATATTTAAGGCCCAGTCGAACGACAGTGTCAGCAAGAGATAACAAACCAGCAATACTCGCGGCGACACCGAGAGCCTCAGCCATTTTGTGAAATTCTGATCAAATCCTTCAGATATCGAGTGTAGGCTTTGGTAGATAACTTTCGCGTAGAAATAAATATCAATATTAAATGAGCACCAAAAACGGCATCGTAGATTGCTGAGACTTCCAGCGCGTGAGGTGCGAGCACAATGAGCTTATAAAATCTTTCTGGGGCACAAAACGCCCTCGTGAATGCTTCGCCACATCATGTTGGCTCGATAGCTTCCAGTTTCGAGATCTTTTGCATGATATAGCCTTGCTATGCATGATATCTTCAGAAATTTTAAGAAACGATTGGGCATACTAGATGACCGATAAATCTTGTGATGGGGTAGTTTCAATGATGGCCCTAATCCAAAAACAACAGCACACACAGCCCATCACACCGCGTACGAACAAGGAATATTCATCAAAGTACAAGGAGGTTGCTTGGGATTTGGACCACTTATACCGTCAATAACTTCAACGATTTTGGTAGTACATTGATATATTAACCAATAAGTGATTGATGACGAAGCCCTGTGTTCCCGGTGTGGAAGGATTGAGTTATCATCCTGAGGTATAGACCCAATGGTCGCACCTGCCAAAGGTATTGATGGCTGGCACCCGTGCATATGGAACATCCATCAAAATCAAAGCATAAGTTGCTTATGATCTGGACAACATACCTTCAATAAGTTCAATGATTTTGGTAGCTGGAGATTGATATATTGATCAATAAGTGATTGCTGACTAAGCCCAGAGATCCCGCTTCGTGATATTTCAATATGGAAGGTGCGACTACAGTCTATTGATAGCCTCACGATTGTAGCTCTAATAAATAACTCAGCCCTTCTTTACTTACAACCAGAATCCCCTCACCGGTACCCGTGCATATAGAACATTCATCAAAGCAAAAGTTGCTTAGCATTTGAAAAGGTATCCATTCATTATTCATAATATCACCAATATCACCAATATCCTCAATCCCGCATATCTCTCCCTTCCCCTTCCACAATCAGTCCCAAACACCACCCCAAATCCAAATAAAACAATCTCTCATCCCCACATGATATATGAAAATCGTCCCCCCATCTCACGCTAAACACAACTTCTTCCCTCCCTCTCTCCCTCCCTTTACCTCTTCCCCTCAAAAGAGCATCGGTAACCCAGCACCTCACATAACAGTGCAAGGAATAGGAATACAGCAACACTCATAACCATCACACTCCAAACACTTAGTCTTGCCCGTTGTATTTGTACCCTTCACGATATCCGAGATAGTAGACGAGGCTGCGGAGCCAGGACCATTGCGGTTGACGAGGCCTGTGGAGGAGGTAGAGGTGCACATTTTGGAGTAGTTTTTGGGGGTTTTTTTTGGTTGGGTTGGGGTTATTGTGATGATGATGTTATGTTGTGATTTGGAGAGTGTCTGCGGTGGAAATAGTTGTTAGTTTTGGGGTGGTTGTGGATAGGTATTTATGATGGTTTGAATACGGTAGGTAGGTACCTAAGTAGTTACTGAGCTGGAATGTGACGTCTGTGGCGTTATAGTTGTGGTTCCTCTATTGGCCATGCAACACAGCCACAGTAAGAACTGCGGGGGAAAACTTACATCTATGTAGGTAGGTAGTAAGGTAGGTGGCTAGTAGTTCTTGATAGTTGATAAGATTTTCTGATGGTTTCTTTGAATGTGTTTAAACTGGAAGGAATAGGCCAAGAAGGGAAGTGAATGATGATATATAGAATTTAGGAGTGGCTTGATACAAAGAAAGTTAATTGTTACACATGAATCTTGGAAGCTTGGAACTCGCGTAGTAATTGGCTAATCGTCATTTTGAAACATGTAACAGTGGAGGCGCAATCAATGGGCAATCATTATAACTTTTTATAACCTTGGTTAAGCTTCGGTATTCAAGGATTTGGTGGATTAATTATCTTGCCAGATGGCATCACTATCTACCGGGTAGGTATATCTACGGACTACGGACTAGTATTTATGTGGTCGTCCTGAACAGTTGTCAGAAAAATTACCAAATGGCTGTAGATTATTCCATATCCCATGCTAATATCTCCTCTTGTTCCTTGTACATACGGGGAGACTCAGCTTCAAGAAGAAGAATACCAAGCCGCCTAGCCAATTTGGATCAACTGGGAAATGCCAGAAACGGGTGTAGCCGAGTGAGGCTATGGCTAAGCCTTGCCAGTGTAAAACTAGGTAATATGGCGGTCCTTCATAGATAAATTTCGGGAAGGCGACACCCTATCAGTTGTGCTTCGTCCAATAACCTCGTGTGGTGTTTGGTCGCAAAATATTGACGCGTTGAATAATACTTGTGTCCATATGAGGTCTAGAATCGTCTGCACAACTAGCCTTCAGCCAAATTCCAGATCCAACTGCTTCCAAACGTCTTTGCCGTCATCCTCCATTACATCCTCATGTAATTGGCTACTAGCAATGACCTCATCTGCTAATTTGATCCGGCCAAATCCCTCTAATATTTCTTCGACTTTCTCTTTCATCTTCATGATGCCCTCAGTCTCCGCTCTCGATTTCTCTAATTGCTCCTGCATCATTAGAATCAACGATTCTCGCGCTTGATGGGGTCGATATTCGTTCAGGAGATGATGAAAGTTAATAAACAAAGTATAGAGATCTGATATCTTTTCTCCGCACTATAGACATTCCAATTAGCATATAATTCGGTGAAAAGTATAACTGGTTACACATACCTGTTCTGGGTGGATACTCATTATACCGGTCAATTCTAAGAAATTCAACAGGAGAGACTTTGCGATGCGTTTGAGAATCAATGCGCGATCCCCATGCTTTCCAGTTCCTGTTGGCGTGTCGGGTGGTGTATATAGTTGTTCAACCCCCGACCCCTCAAGTGTAGGGGGGTCATCTTTAATCTACCATAGAATGTCAGCATCTTTAATTGCAAAGTTGAAGTCTCAATAGATGGTAGTATTCATACTTTATAGGCGTGTCCAAATGTTCTGTAATTTCCGCTCACTGGTGGTTCTGGCGGTTGTAGATATCGTAATTCAGCAGGAAGATCAAGAATGCGGGGAGGAAGCTTATAGAACGAATTATCGGCGACTTTTTGATCTGCAGAATTCTCCGCGCGTAGCTTTTCTATACGTTCGATACTGTCGGGAGTAAATTGCTTCCAAAATAATGGTGGTCCTGGGAGAACTGCTGCAAGCTGGTTTGGAGGTGGTTGCTGTTGGTCTGCCATGATTTATGTTAAAAGGAAGTGTCTTTCCACGAATTTATGGTAGGTAGCCGATGAAATTTGTAATAAGTTGAACTCTCCCAATGTTGAGGAGTAGTTGTGGTTGTGGTTGAAACATGAATCAATGTGTGATAATTGATGGTGAACAATCAAAGATTAGATTAGATTAACCTTAATCAATACCGAAGATTTCCCGACGTGAGACAAGGCTGAGGAATGCGACGGAGTGGATCAATAGAGTGGTGTTTGTGCCTTCCAAGCTAGCTACAAGACGAACTTCCTAATCCATAACTCGAAACTACCCAGTATCTAGTATACATCCTTCTACAATATTGAATTCTTGAATTCTTGATATATCCTCATTCAATGAGGAGGACCTGACTACTGCCGCTGCGCTGTGTCGCAAGAATGACTCGAATTGGGCGGAATAATGGAGGGTTGACTTCGAAACCTGGTTGGATTGGTTCAGTAGCACGTTTCTGGGAGGTAAAGCTACCAAACTCGTTATGACATGTGTATATGCTTCAACCTAACAATTCCATTTTAGAAAAGCTATGCGCCGGATTATGTTGGCTTTGTATTACTATTGACGGCGTACATCTTGGTAACTCCCAATTCATTTCGTCCTTGTTAGATATATATACAGGTTCTAATCAGCCCCCCTCCATTCAGATCGAATTTATTCAAGAGCCGTTCCACCGCATGTTCTTTATCAATAACATCAACATTCAATACCCACATGCCCTGGTGGAAAGAGTATCTGTGGGATGGAATTTGATATATGCCGGAGTTGTTCCATGCATAACTTTAGCACTCTGGCTGGGAATATCGAGGGCGAACCTACACAAATGCCATGTCACTATGCTAGGATTTCTAATCGCACTGGCTCTTACATCATTCATTACTGATGTTATTAAAAATGCTGTTGGAAGACCTCGACCCGACCTTATCTCCCGCTGCAAGCCTACACTTGAAACACCAGAGAATAAACTGGTATCTATTCATGTATGCACGGAAAAGGATCACCATACTTTGCATGATGGGTGGAGAAGTTTTCCTTCGGGTCATTCTTCCTTTGCATTTGCTGGACTTGGATACCTCGCACTTTTCTTCGCTGGACAGACACATGTCTTCAGACCTAGGACTGATCTTGGGAGGGTACTTTTAGCTCTTGCTCCATTGCTTGGAGCTGCAATGATTGCGATCAGTCGTTGTGAAGATTATCGGTAAGCTGGACAGTCATCGAGTTACAATTTCAAGTACTAATACTATCATAGTCACGATGTATATGATGTTACATGTGGATCAATTCTTGGTATCTCTCTTGCATATTTCTCATATAGAAGGTATTTTCCAAGGCTGCATTCCTCTAAATGTCATGAGCCTCACCCCTCGCGAGAAACTGTATTCAATCAAGGGTTTGGAAAAATCAAGTATGATGAAGAGACAGAAGTAGGGAGGGCTAGAGAGTTTGATGTGTCTGACAACGAGAGTGACAATACATCATAAATTCTTGAAAGTCATCTCGCTATATGGGCTGGTGGGGAATCGTGTATATCATTCCAATTTTGCATGCTCTTGGGTCACGGTCTATTGGCCGTCTGAAATTGATTTATACTTTACTGCATTTAGAGAATGAGTGGCTTCCTTTCACTCTCTTTGTGTGTTTGAACCATTCTTCGAGAAAAGACTCGTGGAAAACCTTTGTGATTATTATGGCGGTATTTGCTCTTTGTCTCATAACTACCAGTTCACGGGAAACTAATCTTATCGCTCTGCTACATCTTTCCGGTTCTTAATTCCTATCATTTATCACTTATAACATTTTTATGTTTGGTACACCATTTGGCCCGGTACGGAGATTTGGGAGGTGTACTATTTTCTCCTTCTCATTTCAGCAGTATCGAAATCACGCTCTGGAGAGCTCGTTTTTTATTGTACCAGTAAATTCTCTGCGTCCCTACGAGAATGATTGACCCATGCGCTCTAAGTCGAACGTCGTTTTGAGCTGGGAGCAACATGGCAGATGCACCTCCTCCGGCCGCGCATGGTCAAGAGTTACCTGAAGCTCAATGGCGAATTTTTTGGCGAGGCAAAATCTTACGTGGTCTCCGATTGTTGCAACGTGATTCCTTGGTGACTTTTGCTGCCGCGTGCATTGTGTGGTGGCTCAGAAGACCGGTCAATATTCTGTTGCGGTGGGTAGGCGGAATAGTTTTTTATTATGCAGCCTATTGGTTGGCGAACACCTACACATTTGATGGTCTAAAACGATGTAACCAAGTATTGAAGAAAGTAGAGGGTTGGGAACCTGAGCATCATTTTTGGGATATGGAAAACCAAGAATGGTGGCTTTATATGGCTTGTAAAGGGGACGAAAAGGGTTGGTCGAAGATATTGTTGTCCTATGCAGTGAGTAACCCCAATTCTGGATTGCCTGTTGATGATGCTAAAATGCAAAGGTTTCCATTTACAAGTCAATCATTGAACAGTGTAAAACCTTTCTACCAGATGGGTCCATATTCCAGTGGGGATTGGCTCTAGTAATTGTTAGTTGAAGAATCCATTCTCAAAAATCATTATCTAATATGGTATTTATAGCCGATTAACATAGCTTGTGCGCAAGTATACCCACATCTTGTAAGCAATAATGTACCCATTACGTCCTTCCTGAAACTTACGATGTTGAAAAGTTTGGACAAGCACGCCCTGGTTGGATTTGGTACCCAATGGTTCTTGTCTCGAATGCGCTCATCAGCAACCTCGTTTATGAAGAGCTCCTTATATACATTGACCGAGTTGTTCTTTCTCTTCAATTTGCAGCAAAGTCTATGTTAAGCGTTTGCGTTTTTGCTATCAAATTCATTAACTTTTCCCCGTCAATCTATTGGTACGGGTCCCAATTTGGCGTGCCGGCCTTTTTTATATGCTATATGCTAGAGTGGGTACCGATGCGTGCTGCATCAATATTAATTGCTCGCGAGAGAAGGCTGGCTGCTGCTGGGCTTGATTTTGAACGCCTTGAAAATGAACAAGATAGGGAAGAAATAGCACTTTACTGGTCGTGGCAAGAAGGGTTAGTCAAAAATGCTTGTTTTAACCTCGCGAAAGTAATTATTCGAATTTTGACGCCTTTAACTCCGGTTTCAGAGGCCTGCCAACATCTTTGGGTATTTATCAAGACTCCCTGGAATTTGACACAGCTAGTAGCCAATTTTACGCAGCAAATAGCCAATCTTACACAGCAAATAGCCACCCTTCAACAAGAGCGAGATGCTGCTCGAAGGGATAGAAGTCGTTATCTGGTGGCAAGTCAGCTATTTCGAACATTGGCGATCCGGTGCAGAAATTCACATCATGATTTTAATGATCAAGATGAGACCCTGCGAAGAATACGTGAATTGGAGCAACAGAGAGACCACAGACAGGCAGCATATGAAGCTCTTTTTGCAGAATATACAGCATTGCGTCAAGCTTCAAGTGCCTTGACCTTGGCAGGCGGTCCAGCCAGAACGGTGGAAAAATTGCTTGAAGCAGCTGTTCATACAAGAGACTTGCACCGTCGACAAATCCACACTCTTACTGCTTCAGTTGTAGAAAGTGGCGCTGAAAATGCGAAACTCAAAGACAAAATTAAAACATTGGAGGGGGATCTTAGACTTGTCAATGATGGCAGGGCAACAATGTTGTGGAGAGAAAAGGAAGAGGAAAACATCGAAATTAGGAAAAAGGCTTACGAAGAAATTTTGGAGCGAGAAATAAAAGTTAAGCGGCTAAGAGATTTACGAGCCGATAACACTACAACAGCGCTTGGTCTGGATGAGAAGGGACAACAGACTTTGCGAAGACTGCGAGAGCAATTAATCAGTGCAGAGAATGACCTTGCCCATTGCGAAATGATAATTAAGAAAATGAACTATAATGAAGCTAGAATTGACGAGGAAAAGGAAAGGATGAAGAAAGAAGCACTGTATGGGGAATCTGAGCGATTGAAAAAGTTATACACGGATGCAGCGATTCAGGTTGAAGAGCTGTCTGAAAAGCTAACGAGATTCGAATACCTTGCAGAACCCAGGCATGATATTGAGGCCGTTCAACGTCATTGCAACGAGGAAAAGGAGAAGTTGCAACGGGAGATCGCGGATAAAAACCGTCAAATATCTGTATACAAGGAGCAAATTGATTATGTAATGGGCTCTTTGGGCTGGGCTGACAACAAGTTTGAGCCTCGGGACAAATACTCGGGGTTCCCTTTTGGAGTAAGAGCGGAGATCAGACGCTTGACAGCCACAATCCAGCGGCTTGAATTTCTCAATATACCCCCTGGAAGTCCTGGAACGATAGAGAGACAGAGGATTTTGGACAGATTGACGCTGGAAATAAATGAATTGGTGGACCAAATCCAACCCTTGCAAAGGAGACATGATGAGCTTCAGCAAGAAAATTTGCAGAATAGGACAGACTTGAACAATTTCAGAGATCGGGTGGCTCGGAGGAACACACGAATAACTAGACTTCAGGCACGAAATACGGAACTCCAGGGTGAACTTAGAGAAGCACAAGAGGCAGCACTTCTAGCTGGAGGATTAAATATTGTGGGAATACCAAGTCCCTTAACAGAGAGATACATGAGAAATATGTTAGCTCTAGAGGAGGAGATACGAAATAGGGGGGGAGAAATAGATGATTTCCCGGCCCTTCCGGGAATGGAAGGTGCACCGAGAATAGAAGGCGAACCAGCAGAAATCACCTTATACAGATGTATCCGCCTACTAGTCGATAGATGGGGATATCTCGTGAGGCTGGTTGGCGAGAGCGAGCCTACCTGGCTAGGAGCGGCAGATGATTGGGCCGATGATAATACGGATACTCCGGAGAATTTGGACGCACGCAGGCTTAACAGAATGCTAAATTTGACAGAATTTTGGGAAGATATTGGAACACTAGATGACGAAAGTATTCTAATCGTTCACCAAATATGTGAGCAAATAGGCATAAGGTTTGGCGCTGGACAACCGGAGAGGTCCAGGTCTCCATCCCCTGCACCTTCCTTATCACCGTCTCCTCCACCGTCTCCCCCACCTATTCCCCGCCCTGAAGTTGGAGGATTATTTCGAGCAAGATTTACACGTTATGAGATCTTTGACGTGGGAAGATGGGAGTTGCATCCGCTCGAATATGAATGGACTACTTCTGCGTCTAGTGCTCTGAATGCTATGCAACAATCTATTCAAGGACAAATGCCCGGTCATGATGCAAGCAATCTTCCATTCGTTGAATTCAGGCGTCATTTAGTGGATGTACTTGGCAGAGATATTTTATTTCTTATCGACCCAATTCCTGAGCGTGACGTAGCTGAGGCCTTGTACAGGATTGATCATTCATTTGTTTTGAAGACCGTCTCACCATTTCCACGTCGAAATGGCATCATCAGATATTGGTCTCGTGAGATCGAGTACCCGGATAACTTGCGAGTGCCTCCACCGAAAAGGATAATTGTATTGTATTTATCTAATAATCTTTGGCAAGGTATGAGACCACTGCCCGAGTTTGAGGAGGGGTTTCCCGCCGGGTCTGTACATGGCCAAGGTTCCCCTGCACCTTTACCTCCCGATCAGGATCTACGTCCCGTTTCACCTTTAACTCACGATCTACCTCACCTTCCACCAGAAACACCTCCACCGTCACCTCCCAATCCACATCTAACTCCCCGTCCAGCTGAAGCTATAGAGATCGACGCAAACGATTGGCTAATATTTGACCCTCTTGACTTTTGGATATTAAATGGACAGCCTCGCGCGAGAATGTCTGCGATAATTGCAGTAGCAACATCATTCTTTTATCAGTATCCCGACATACTATTCAGTAATATAATTCTAGATGAAGAGCGCTACGAGGCTTGGTATCAAATATTTAACAGATTACATCCACAACAGGATGGTGACTATCTTCCAGAGCATATTCAAGCAGTATTGGAAGGTGTAATGGGGTATCCGGATAACAGACCACATTATAGATTGGCAGTCACCACATTTCACTTAATTGACGGAAATGTGAGATATTTTGCGACAATACAAGGAGACCGCGAATCACAAAGTCCCGTGCTTTACGTACACCGTGATCCTGATAATACTTGGCGTGGTATGCGGAGACAAGAGTTGCATGAACCATCAGGTCCTGAACCACCGGGAGGAGTAGGAGGAGTAGTTCCCCCAGATGATGGTCAAGAGCCAGATGCTCAACTATCAGGAGCAGAGGGAGGAGCATTACTACTACCGTCACCTCCCCAACCACTAGGATGGGGAGATGCTCCCATGGATAATCTTCCACCGTCACCTCTCCAAGCGCTTCCACCACCGCCAGCTCCCCAACTACTAGTAGAAGAAGGAGGAGAAGCTGCCCCAACTCATCTCCCAAGGGTTAATTTGCCAAGGGACGAAAATTACGGCAGAAATTCCACCAGAGCGCCATTTGACAGAACTGGCTGGTCATTTTTTCCCGATGAACCTCATTTTGACCAAGCCCTGACAACTCATAATAGGATACGAAGCTGCGCTCCAGAAGCAGTGTATTTATCCCTTGCATATCAATTTGACCTTCAGAATTTCAGTGCTGATGGATTCTTTCAAGCATTTGCAGATGTCTTCCCCAACCACTCCCATGATTGGCAGGGTGAAGAAATTGCTAGAGTCCTATCAGGGCATCCATACTTCCGCAATATTCATCGGCCACTTTGTATCGTCCACGGTATTGTGGTCCCGCCATTTAATTTGGTGGTGGATCATTGGACCCAACCGGAAGGCTATGATCCTTCAAATCCCCAGTTACTATTTGTTGCGGAAGTTGCTGACACACGACCTTCGGTCCATAGAGCTCGGCCAGATCGTATAAATCACTGGGTGGGTATGGGCTATGAGAGGGGTATTGGCCCACCAAACCCTCCATTACGTACTATTGCACCCAGGCCTCCGAGATCAACATTCATGGATCAGCTTGAAGCGGCGGCGAGCATCCGAACTCCCAGACAAGTTCCTGTACCTGGGGGTGATCCAACTGGTTGGGCAAATTTTCAAAATGTACCCAGGACGGGTCCTCTATGGGAAGCACCAGCAGCCCCTCCACCCCTTCAGGCGGATGCTCCACCATTTAGATGGCCCCAGCCTCAACAGGAAGAACAACAGCAGCCACCGCCTCAAGGTGGTGGCAATGCGGGAGGAGAGGGAAGGGGAAGGGGAAGGGGAGGGACTCCCCCAGGTAGTCAACAACCACAAGTTAAACCACCTGGAGTAGGAGATGGAAGGGGAAGGGGGGTACAAGGACGAGGACAAGTACAAGTACAAGGTCGAGGACAAGTACAGGGACGGGGACAAGCACAAGGACCAGGGCAGGTACAAGGACGAGGACAAGCACAAGGACCAGGGCAGGCACAAGGACGAGGACAAGCACAAGGACCAGGGCAAGCACAAGGACCAGGGCAGGTACAAGGACGAGGACAAGCACAAGGACCAGGGCAAGTACAAGGACGAGGACAAGCACAAGGACCAGGGCAAGTACAAGTACAAGGACAAGGGAGGGGACAAGTACAAGGACCAGGACAAGTACAAGGACGAGGACAAGCACAAGGACCAGGGCAAGTACAAGGACGAGGACAAGCACAAGGACCAGGGCAAGTACAAGTACAAGGACAAGGGAGGGGACAAGTACAAGGACCAGGACAAGTACAAGGACATGGAACGGCAATGGGAATGGGAGGGGGAGAATTGCCCTTTGGTGGAGGTCAGATTATCCGTGAACAACAGATCGCAGATGCTCTTCGACTTCAGCAAGAACAAGGCCGCGGTGGCAATTTGCAAGGGGGAGGGGGAGTTATAGGTGGAAGGATAGAACCACCAAAAAAGAAGAAGAGGAAGAGGAAGAAGAAGAAGAAGAATGGAGCTGCCCCAGCTGCTCCCGACCCACAACCTAAACAACCATAAGCTCACCAACCACAAGCATGGGGACGAGGACAAATGGAAAGGCGAAAGGGAGGTAGAGGTGGAAGAGTAGAGGAAAAAGGTTAGTTAGAGGGAGAAGCAGAGGAAGAATTATGATAAATTAGGTAAATGAGTTGAAAGGTAGTTGTGAGGGATATGACTTCAAGAATGCACGATTTATAGTGAAGATATGGGAGAAATAAGAGGAAAAAGGGGTCACTTTTGTATTTTATTTATATTTTTATCGATGTAAATTCTAAAAGCGTTTATGGTTGTTCTTAAAGAACTAAATATTTCCAAGGCTATGATTATGGCTAAATGCTAAGCGAGGCGAGGCGAGGAGGTATCACTAAAATACGGCAGTCTACCTATCTAGAGAATTTGAGTAAAGTCCTTGTTTTAATTGGATCCTCTAATTGGCATGAATTTCTCAAATTTTGTGGATCTTTGAGAATTATCTATTGGATTATATATTACTACCTAGCTAAATTATAGAAAAGATTTTCCGTACCAAATATCGAGTACAGGGTACATCCGTCATGTAATATGGGCAATCTAATATACATTATAGTCAGTAATATGTTAGGTACATATGCACCGTCTCAACTTGTATATTGGAACATAGCTGCGAATGCTTGCACGATGATTAGTGATAGTCAAGGCTGAGTCGTGGTCAAAGTTGCTTCGGCATTCGTCAGGTTCAGTAGAAAATTATGTTCCTGACAGAACTATATATTCTCGGAAGCATTCATGAATGATGAAATTATACGCAACAGGAATTCATGACTCCATATTCCGGATTGCAGAAAGAAGAACTAAGTTATTGATTGCTATATTTTTGAGGCATTTCTCCTGATTTGCCCAGTCACGGTATTTTTCTTGCTACCTATTCCTTGAGGATTGTAGAACGAGTGAGGATAGACTGTCTCTCGCAAACGCAGATTAGCCGTCGGACTCAGAACCAAGGTATTCCTTTGAAACTGCCATTTCCGTGTCAGAAGAAGAAGTTACGTCTTTGTGGTTGTTGGATTGAGATGGCCAAGTTGAAGTTTTGGAAGAAGCATTTAATAGAACTATTTGACCTGTGCCTGCTATATTGGAGCACTGAAGGTAGAAAGTAGGGCAAGAGCCATTTGGCAACATTATGTATGTACCTTAAATTCCTTCCTTTCTCATTCTCAGTCGCCCCTTCCGCAATTTTCTTTATTTCTGTATCTTAAAGAAGGTATAGCCAACGATTGAAGAATTGGACATGGAAAAATGTAAAGAAGGTCGCCGAGAGAGGGATTGATTGTCCAAATTCCCATGATACTTTGAGAGGATAAGGAATACACTGTAATCTTATTACTTCTCGGGAGTTTTGGAGTCTATCATTTGCTCTTCGGACAACACGGTAAGATTAGAACAGAGTACTACTCTAGTTAGCCTTATCCCATAGCCCCTAAGCGACGACAACGCCATCAACATGGTGAAAGATTTGTCAATAACTTCAGGTTTGCTTAATTTTCTAATTAGAAAATGGGATAGATCATTAATACTCGAGTAGATGAAATCAAACATATGCGCGCTTATTTGTATGATGATGTTACACCGCATATGCGGGGTGCAAACGCCACAAAAGCTTCGCCTCAACATCTTTTCCACCTTTGGAATGAGGCAGTGCATCACACAATTAATTGTATAGTAAGATTGATTTCGCAAAAAATCTCACATCAGTACAGTGGTTATTCGGATAAAAAACTAATTGCAACTATCCCTTCAAGTTCGGAAAGTTGACGCGAGATTAAAAAGCGCGATTGAATTGGCGCCAGCCAGCGACTGGTCAAAGATGGCGGGAGTAGATGATGGGTGGACAATGGTAGTCGGCCAACCAGCCAGTGAGACGCGGGAGGAGAAACAAATTGAAGAATGGGAGTGTTCTAAAGGAGGATGGTCAGGATTTGGTAAACACCCTCAGAATTGGACAGACCAGAAGAAATTACATATATCATCCGAAAAAGAATTAGGTTCTGGAAGTTACGGGCTTGTGCAGCGCGTTACGTATGGTGCTGTAACAATGGCCCGCAAACAGTGAGCATCGCCTCCAATACCCTGGTTTTGTGACTCCGTATGGCTGCTGATTGATGATTCTCAGCGTGGTACCTCGTGGTGGCATGACGGTCGAAAAACTCCGAGAGGAAGCTAATGCCATGGAGGAATTGGCGCATAAACATATCTTGAAGCTGGTCGGGACATATACGTTGAAGCGCAAACATTTATACCTCCTCCTCTACCCCGCGGCGACGTGCGATTTAAGCACATTTCTCGATGATATAGATGGACTTCGTTCGGACACTTGTGCAGACAGGGATGATGCCATGAAAAGACTTTATGCCCTTGGACTCAAGGATATTGGGAAAATCGACGATTTGTGCATGTTGAGGCGACCAATGCCCCCTTCAGATCGCCAGGCGCATATCAAGAGAACAGACACGGCATTGGGATTCTTGCAACAACTCATGGGATGTATTACGGAGGCATTGGCATTTGTTCATGAAAAAGGTATCCGGCATCGGGATCTAAAACCTAAGAATATTTTATTGAGTCCGGGTCGGGTATACCTCGCTGATTTCGGCATCGCGAGAGACGTCAAAGAGTCGGACAATAGTATGACCTGCGGCAGATATGGTACTGCGTCTTGGATAGCCCCGGAGGTTTATGATGGAGAAGATCACCATATGTCAAGGGCAGATGTGTTTTCCCTTGGTTGTATATTCCTCAATATCGCTACTGTATTATATGGAGATTCAATCGAATTGGCGACATTTGACGAAGTAATAAAGGAGAAGGAATGGCCTAAAAAATACAAGATGCTTTCAGATCACCTAAATAAATTACGAAACAAGGCAATCAGAGCGGCGCTAGCTGATGAGGAAGAGCCTAATTTTGACGCTAAAAATATCCTAGGCCTCGTGGAGAAAATGCTATTATATGACTCAGAACAACGACCTACGGCGAAGGAAGTTAACGAAAGGTTATGTGAGCTTGGAGGTTTGGATCAGATCTATCATCTATCTTGCTGTCATAAAAAGAACGACGTCATGTGTCGATCGATAAGTGAGTCTCCCCTGTCATTCATTACTCAACTACGAATTATCCTAATCATATGACCAGATTCTAAGATGAGAACTATTTCCGAGAGTAGTCTATCATCAAAGCTTAAAATCTCTGAACTCGAGACAGAGAATCGTGCTTTAAGAGAACGTCTCGTATCTCTCCAAAACAAAGACCAAACATACGAATTACGAATCGAGCATGAACGTAACCACGCAAAGAAACAAAACGATATCCTCAAAGAGCGATACGAAAAACAATTACAGGCAAAAACCGAAGCTTTAACCCATGCGCAAGAGCACATCAAGGCATTAGAATCCAACAGCAATCATAAACGACGACCATCTCATAATAGAGGCAGAGGACGGAACTTCGCCTATGGAAGTCTTCATACCGACGGTAACCTCAATATCAACAATCTAGCCGTGAATGCGAACAACAATCACAATCTATCGATCCAAAACCAGAAGCCAAATCTGGGCCCCAAAACCCCTGAAGGTTATTTCCCCAACATCCCCCCGCGAAATCCAAGTTTCACCAACCTAAAAGACACCACACTCCAGCGCCGGCCCTCTGGTATCCCCATCCCAACCCGCTCACCCACACCCATCATCACACCCCAAAAATGCACATTCCATTCACCGGGTAGTGGAAATAGTACCTTGACCAGTAGTACGCACTCAGTATTTTCTAATCGCAGTGGTAAAACGGATGGAAGTATCACGTCAGTGGAGAGTCCGAGTGAGACAATGAGTCCGCCCGATAGCCCGGTTCATCGTTTGAAAACGAAGGAATCGAATTCTCAATTTATGATGAGGAGGCCGCTGGGGGATAGCACGGGGATTAAGATGGATGGAGATGGGAAGGAGAAAGAGAAGGAGAAGGAGAAGGAGAGGACTATTAAACCTACTTGGGCGAAAATGGTGAGGGGGAATCAAACTTGAGAGATGGATACAGTAGTTTGAACCCAGTCGTGGGAGATATGAGTAGATTCCACAACAAAGGAAACCAGCCGTATATGGCTTAGATGGCTTGGATGAATGAGGATGAAGATGGAAATGAAGATGAAGATGAATCATCATCCGTGCTGATGGGTACTGTATGCACCAGTATTCCACCTCTGTCTACCTAGGTACATATAGAAACAAGCTGTAGAAGAGAAGCTGAAGAGAAATCCAGTTGTTGTTTGTCCATAGGGCTGTAAAGTATCTAGGAGAAAGAAGTATGTCTGAGTATAACTAACATCAACATAAACCAAAAAAACTTGGGGTTTAAGCACAACCTTAATAGTTAACGTCAAGTTCACGTAGATCATTAATAATATAACCCTTGAGAATACCTAAACCTAAACGTAAATATAAACATAAACATCCCTCGAAAGGTATAAACAGTGGTTAGCCCCGCTTCACCCCAGATTAGCCCAGGCTACCCCGGGTATACATACCCGACTCTCAAGCTAGCCCCTTTTTTCCCAACCCTACTTCTTGTAGATACCTACTGTTTCCCGAACCTTAGCTATCGGTAGGTATAGCTACGGTTCGGGAAACGGAACCGATATATTTGAATTGAAATGAAATTAGAAGGCATCAAATTTTGAAGTTTCTGAAGCTTGGATTTCACTTCCGGGCCGGAAGTTCCGGTTCCACTTCCCCTTTCAAAATGCAGATTTCCTGGCGAATTATACCTCCAAATAAAAAGGCGGAGATTCAGAATCCGGACTTTTGGAATCTAGACGGATCCTTGTTATAAATTCCGCTATAGGTAATACAAAAAAAGCGGATTATTTCGCTGAAAAGGGCGGATTTTGATATTCAAACATACCCTACCTAAGTAGGTATAAGAAAACTAGGCTAGCAAGTGGGTTGAAGAAGATGCTCTTAGACTACGAAAGTGACAGCTTAAATGCTTTCTGAAGCCACGCTAAAATGAAGCTAAACCTGCCGTACAGATTCATCTGTTTTCTGTATACAAACATAAACAAGGTTAATAAAGTTTTATAATGATAAACCATCGCTAATTTTTTGATACTCTTATTTACACGAATTGATATACATCAGGATACAAATATTAATATGCAATAAAGTTGACAAAGTACATATCTATTTATTGAAATTTGAAATACTATATTAAAGAACAAACATCACCTCATATTTCTTTACTACAACTTCCTTTACCAAAACCAACACTAATCAACCAATCGAATCGACTCAATCGTTAAATTCGAACCCATCAATCAAAATGGTTAAATTCTTCTCAATCGTTCTCTTCCTCGTCGCCGGTATTAGTGCAGTAGAAGCTTGTAGTTTCTGCCAATGCCTATACTCAGATGGTAGTCACTGTTGTCTGATAGCGGTATGTAGATCCAATCATTCCAATATTTTCCTACCTGTTGGAGATCCCGCCTCTATAATTACTTCTTACCCATGGAATTACACGTTTCCCTTCTCTTCCAGAGCTTTTTTGTTGACAATAATACAGGATGGTAAAGTCGGCAACCTTGATTGCCGCTCGGTGTGTACTTACGCTCGTGCTAATGATGACACTACGGAGGAAATCGGTGGGAGAATACTTTATGGTACTGCGTGTGGATCAGGTGGAAACTACAAGTGCGCCACGGTTTTCCAAGCGTCTGGCCGGGGAAAGTGTCTTTCTCATTAGATGGATGGATATACAGACTCTAGACTCTACTCTAGAGTGCTCGAGACTTGGATGGTACACTGGTATCGATGGGGATTAGTTTATGTAACCTAGATGGATCATGGCGATGGGGATAAGGATGGATTCTGTATGGGATTGGGGTGGTATAAAATCTAGATGTATCTAACTACAAGAAATGAGGGGGGTCTGAGATACCGTATTTTGACGAATGTACATCTGACTTCTTTGATAATATATAGTTAATATAAATTGGATTTATTTTCATTTGAAATGAACGATTCTCTATCTTCTTTAATCCGAATGTGATTTTCTAATTGGATTTAATATGTCACACGCGTGACGTCAGCATATGGGAAAAGCATTATGTATCTCATATCACTTTTCAGACTCTCTTAGGAGATTTAACGTTCTTATAATTTAGCTTCATTTTACGTTAATTACGTAGTAATTTATAAAATGCGTAAACCGAACCAATCAGAGCGAGGGGAATGTTAATCTCCCATAGATGGCCATCATATTGAGGGAAAAATGTGTAAACTTTCCAAGCGGACATGAGCTGCCAAGTCTGATGAGTCCAGAAAGCCAGAAAGCCAGTTGACTGTGTAATGAGGGAGCCTGCCAGGGTAACTCGGTGTAGATTGAAGGCCCTGGAAAATAAGTTTTGCTGTCCCCTCCCATCAAGTTCCTCGTAGCATCGTAACAACCGAACAGCATAGCTATCGCAGTGACGAGAGTAATGGATACTGCTGGAGATATACTCGAAAGAATTTCCAGAATGTTGCTGTATAAATCGTATAATATAGCTTCTTGTTCGTTGAGCCGTTGCCGTAGCAGTTCATGGGTTGCATGGCTCTTAAGAATTGGTATATCTTGCCAAAACGAAAAGCACATTGACGGCAGTTTCTCCAGAATAGAAAAGACATAGGCCTGAAAGGCGGAGGATCCACCACACTCTGTCTTCCTCGTAGCTGGCCCATACATCGGCGAAGAAGTAGAAATAATGTAGGTTGAAGACTGCAAGGGCTGCGAGACCTCGTAAGCCGTTGATCCACAACGTCCTTTGCAAAGCAGCCAGGTGTTTATAGCCGTAAAAGAAATGATAGCGTATGAACTGAGGAACAAAGACATAAAATATTCGACCGTTGAGACTTCTGATATCAGGCCTTCTTCAACCTCATGCTCAGTTACATCCAAAAAATCAAGACCATCTGGATACCAATTTTCACAGCCAAGTTGAAAGAAAGTATCAATATATTCCTGATCATCATATACAGACATCCCGCAAGCCTGAGAGGTGCTATTGGGATATATTGAACCTGTGGTATAAAAATCGTAGTATTATTGTGATTAAGGAGCTAAGTTCTATAGAGTCGAGAGATTCTATATAGGGAATCCTGATGACGAATCAATACGAGGCTAGTTCATGGATGTAGAATCTTTATATCAACAGGATATATGTGTATCCAATCTTTGTCCATTTAGGTCGAGGAGTCGGTGTGTATCGATCTTGACGATGACTGTGAAGAGGTTCACCTACGTGTTGAAAGATAACAAGAGTGTTAATGAAAGACTTGCGTGCTCCAGATACGAATGCTGGCATTCGAAGTGTTAGTGAATTGTTGGTGAAGTCCAGAAAAGCGGACTAGCAAGTGGGTTGAAGAAGATGCTCTGAGTTGTATTAGGGAAAGTGCGAGCTTTTATACTGTTCAAAAGCACGCTAAAATGAAGCTATTCCCAATGCGTAGTTTCCTACAGTATCTAGTCCCTTATTGATTATTGTACCCGCATCTTACGGCATTGGTGCTGCTGCTTTCCCTCTTTCTCCTCTCCAATCTGGGGAAATCGAGCAAGATCAGTTGATGCCACAAACTTTAGATGTTTTGCCTTTCGATCACGCTGTTCCAAAACCTCGTTGTAACTCATGACTTTCATGAAGCGAGAGCCTTATCCCGTTACATTCATTTTCTAATGCGTGCAATTACGCAGTCGATCTCCTTGCATTCCTGGAGACCTTATCAATTGGATCTCCCCAGCCGCATCCATGCTAGTTTCAAATCTAGCAGTCACTTAGGTAGTGGAGTCATCTTATAATATGCGAGATCCACTTTAGGCTTCCTCGGGTAGATCAAATTTATAGAAACTTCCCTTCCATTCCCTTCCTAGTCTGGCATATCGATCATTCGTGGGGTAGTTTATTCATTTAATTCTAGGCATAGTGCCGTATCATTTGTGTATATAATATATAGCATCGCATCTATCGCATCCATAGATCCCATCTACAAGTGTTCATCTAGAAGTGTTCCTCACTTGTAGATTCTAAGCAGTCAATAGATGTCCTCTATATTCATTTTATCATTTTAACTATTAATTAGCTAGCCATTCACCTGACCCAACCGTCAACACCTGGACTTCCGGCTCTTTCCCATCCTGAAATCCTAAGTTCTCCAAAGTTCATGACCTGGCTATTTCTTGAATACTGAATTCTCTTCCAGTTACAAAACATCCTCAGCGCTGGTAACCTTTCCATCCCACAATTATGACCATGGACTTCAATCAGCTTTCATCGTTATTTGATGTACTCGGACTCGGTTTTATTTTCGCATCAACTTTGTATATCTTACCATGGCGCACAGCTCTTCGCCGCTCCTCTGCTTTGGAGCAAAGGTCCTTCCAGCAATCAGACGAAGAAGCCAACTGTATGTCCGGTGGTAGACAAGATCTTTCTGATCATAGATTGAGCTGGTTGGCCTGCTTCGTATCGTTGAGCTCTTTCCTGTCTGTCTTTTGGTTGACGACAAGCTCAGCTTCGACAGAAAGTCCGCTAAGCATGGAGCGAGTGATGCAAATCTTTACATGGGTGAGAACATCCTTCTGTGAGCCTCTATAGAGAGAAGCTAATTCTGTTAAGTTTTTGATATTCCTCCAAACCCTGTTCTTGAAGATCGGATCAGGCTTTCAAAATTATGGTATTGGCCTTACCATCGCAACATCCTGTCTCGTCCAAGTACTTTGCCTCATCTTTGCTTATTGCATACCTTTGATGAATTATACTCCGTCTGTGTGCAAAGCAGAGCACCTTCCTAAGACTATCGATGTGGCGACTCAGACCTTTGCCGCAGGGCTACTGATTTTGACTTCGTGCTCAATTCGGAGGGGACCGACGGACACTCATAATGGGAAAGATGTTGACGAGCAGTTCACTGTTTCAGTATTGAGAAAGTATTCATTTGCATGGGTCGAAAGCCTGCTCCGAAAAGCCAAGGACCAGCTTTCTCTGGAATATGCTGATCTACCAGCACTTGATCATATAACAAGATCTAATAACATACAAGCGGCCTTTCACATGGTAAAACGCCAAGAGATTCACCCCGTGTCTCTGTGGTACCTGATATATCGAGCGCATAGACGCTTATTCTGGTGGCAGTCATTCCTAACGCTGACAGAGAGCATAGCATTGTTCGGACCCCAAGCATGTCTGTTCAAAATTCTGGTCCTTCTCAAAAACCGGGACGCTACCACCCAGACAAATTTGATTTTTTGGGTTATAATGTTGGGAGTTGTGATGTTCTTCCACCGCACACTCCATACTTGGTATGTTGTGCTTTGCATAATTTTGGGGTTTTCTAACATCTTTGATAGGTTAGTCTGGATAAGTTGTTCACGGCTTGCCATACCGGTAAACGTGGAATTGTCTGCTATCATATTCCAAAAGTCTCTGCGGATGAAGGATATCAAACGTGTGGAACGCTCTCGAGAAATCTACAAGAAGTCTGGCAGAGAAACAAGCTCCCAATTTGTTTCGCCCTTAGACAACCAACAAGATGAACCTATCTCCGAATCTGTACCACTACTGAACAAACAAGAAGACGAAGAGTCAACTGCGGAAGAAACGGCGTCTGCTGATTCCGGAAGTGAACACCATGATGTAGTCAATTTGCTTGGAGTTGATGCGCAACGCGTTGCCGACTTTGTGGAGAAGAACAATGAGATCTTAGGCTCAATAATTGTCATGGTAATTTCAATTGCCATTCTTATTCACTTGATCGGGTGGATTAGCACAGTAGCCGGGTTCTCTATTCCAATTCTACTCATCCCACTGAATTCGGGTCTATCAAAGAGATATCTTACAGCATCAGTACGAGTGATGGAGATTCGTGATCGAAAGTCAAAGTGCATTTCCGAGGCTCTGGCTGGCATTCGTCAAATTAAGTTCTCTGCATCGGAAGCTCGTTGGCAAAGGAGAATTGGAAAAATTCGGGACCAAGAACTTGCCATGCAATGGCGGGTTTCCAAATACGGGATTGCTATACGTAGTACGTCTTATCTCCATTTAATGAGGGCATCTTAAATTTACCGGAGGATTATCGAAATCTCCAAAGCATTCTCTTCACGTTACGTATTTAGCTAACATCATCAATAGCTAGTTGGACTGCAGTACCTATTCTTCTTGGAATGGTTGCACTGGGTACTTACGGTTGGCTCGTTGGCGGTGCCTCTCCAGCCGTCGCCTTTACAACCCTTGCTATGTTTTCCAAGATCGAACGCTCAATAAGCGTGCTTCCGCTAACACTTACTGAAGGTGCAAACGCTCTAATTAGCTGTCGAAGAATTCAAAAACATTTAGACAGTGTAGAAAAGCATCAGCGCCCGACGACTGCCGACGACATTTCGTTTGAAAATGCCAGTGTCAGCTGGCCTAGCAAAAACACCCACGGGGATGATTTTGCACTGCGAAACCTCAACATTCGTTTTCCAAAAGGGGAATTGAGTGTGATATCAGGCAAAACAGGCTCTGGAAAGAGTTTGCTTCTTGCCGCAATTCTCGGAGAAGCCGACGTTACTTCTGGGAAGGCCTATGCTCCCGAATCCCACCTACATGACGAAGCGCATTTGAACTCGGATAACTGGATTCTCCCTTCTTCTATTGCGTATGTTGCCCAGGTCCCCTGGATTGAGAATCTCACAATCAAAGAAAACATTTTGTTTGGATTGCCGCACAACCATTCTAGATATCAAAAGGTCCTGAATGCCTGTGCCTTGATGCAAGACTTGGCAATGCTGCCGGATGGCGAATTAACAGAAATTGGAGCAAAGGGTATCAACTTAAGTGGAGGTCAGCGTTGGAGAATTACCTTCGCGAGGGCACTTTACTCTCGAGCCGAGATTTTGGTTTTAGACGATATTTTCAGCGCCGTGGATGCTCACGTTGGGCGTCACATTTTTGAAGAAGGCTTGGTAGGAGAATTAAGCCGGGGCAGAACCCGAATCCTGGCTACCCACAATATGGATATGGTAATCTCGCAGGCCGTTTATGTAGTTAAGCTAGAACCCGGAGGATCTGCTGCGGTCCAAGTTCCCAAGGCATCCATTAATAAAGGTGTGCACACCCATCATATTCAAGGGAGCGTAACACCGCATAGTAAGCAACATCAAGCTTTACAGTCACCAGGAGCCCCCAAAAAGTTGGTCGTTGAAGAAGTCAAGGAACGTGGTATGATAAAGTGGGCCACATATCGGGCTTACATATGTGTGTTTGGTGGATTTACCTATCTTGGGGCGTCTATATGTGCATTTGTCATCACTCAGGCTATTCTGCTAGGACGTGCCTGGTCCTTGAAATTATGGACGGAAAACTCCTTAACTGAAGCCAAAGATGCAGGGAAGGAAGATGGTGGCCGATTGCGCTTATATCTGGGCATCTACGCATTTCTATCTCTTGCAGCATCAATTACGAGTGGTATCCAGAGTACGTTTGCTATCTTTGGATCTATCAGGGCGTCACGTAGACTTTTTGATGACCTTACATATACAGTATTGAGGACTCCTTTAAGATGGCTCGATACAGTACCAGTCGGTCGCATTATGAATCGATTTGTGGGAGACTTTACTCTCATTGATTCGGCAATGTCCAAGAAAATCACTTACTTTTGGACTGCCCTTATATCGCTCGGTGCGACCATTATTGCAAGCCTTTTCATCTCCGCTTTCATGATGATACCATCCCTAGTCATTGGTTTGATAGGTCTATGGTATGCAAATCAATATATTCGTGGAGCACGAGACCTCAAGCGCTTGGAGGCAAATGCTAAATCACCTATCTTTGAGCTTTACAGCACTGTCTTGATAGGTATAAGTACCATTCGGAGCTTTGGCCTCTCGGATAGGTATGAGAAGAAGATGTATGATTTACTCGACATTCAGTCACAAGCAAAGTGGTATCTGCAGCTTATGAATTGCTGGATAGAGCTGCGCCTTGGCATTCTCGGTTTCATTTTCGCTGTCTGTGTCGCAATGGTCATTGTGTCCTTCGACAGCGTAGATGCCGCACTTGCTGGCTTCTCACTTAGCTTTGCGCTCAACTACGCAGATCTCGTGACTGACACAATCAAACAATTTGCAGATCTTGACCTGGCTATGACTTCGACGGAACGTGTCATGGAGTATTCAAGGCTGCCAATAGAGAACCAAAGTGGTTTGAGTACGCCGAATAAATGGCCTGCAAAGGGCCGTATAGTCGTTACTGGACTTGAGGCTTCCTATGCTCCAGATTTACCCCTAGTGCTCAAAGGCATTACCTTTAGCATCAGACCTCGGCAGCGAATCGGGGTTGTAGGAAGAACGGGCTCAGGCAAATGTAAGTTGTTTTACTCATCAAATGATAATTTTGGGAACTGGATTGAGCAGACCGAAACGTCTTGCGTGCGTTCTTCCAAGGCCAGCTATCAAGAATCGGTCGTGATTAATTTCATCTCGTCTTAGTGACTGTCAATGTGTGCCAGCTAACAGCTTGAAATTTTGTAGCTTCACTCACCTTGGCATTTTTCCGGTTCCTGGAAGCAAGTGGTGGAAATATCATGATTGACGGAATCGACATATCGAAGATTAAGCTTGTGCACTTGCGAAGCTCTCTAGCCGTGATCCCCCAAGACCCGACCCTGTTCAGCGGAACATTGAGAAGCAATCTCGACGTATTCAACGAATACTCCGACAAAGAGCTTTTGAATGCCCTCGAACGCGTAAATCTACTTCCACGGGATCGGCATTCACAATCAAATACAGCAGCTCAGAACAAGTCGAATGTAAACATTTTCTGTAACCTGGACTCTCAAATTTCTGCCGGCGGGCTCAATCTTTCTCAAGGCCAGCGTCAGCTCATCTGCCTTGCACGCTCCATCATCACCCGCCCCAAGATCATAATACTAGACGAGGCTACGAGCGCAATTGACAAGGCCACCGACATGCTAATTCAGTGCAGCATCCGCGAGCAATTCAAACAGAGCACGTTGTTAGTTATCGCACATCGCTTGAGCACCATTTCGGATTTTGACAAGATTCTGGTGATGGATGATGGTCGTGTGGTTGAGTTTGATAGTCCCGAAGTATTGATGGCCAGGAAAGGAGGAGTGTATAGAAGTTTAGCTGAGATAGAAAATACTGGAAATGTGTGAGGGTGACTGTGAGGTCCAATGGGGAGTGTATTGGAGCGAAATGCTAGTAGAAGGCTGCGGAAACATATATCAACGAATATAACGGATGTTGTCACGAAGGATGATTTTACCCCTACCTTGAGAGATTGCAAAGGTTAAGCAATACAACTCCAAAGGTTATTTAAAAAGGTTATGTTAGCAGCAGAAGACTTAAGGTTTGATTAATACATAAAAGCTACTCGAATGATTGAAAAGAGGAATTGTATCGATCGTTCGATTGGGGGAATTTTAGAAGATCTACAACTCTTGGTAATATTTTTCAGGAGTAATAAAAGCAAGAGGGGAAAAATAATTGGCAAAAGCGATTAAGGATATATCCAAAATAAAGTCTTACCCAATGGCTTTGAAAAAGAGGCCATATTTGTATATTACGGTAATGATACCTAGAATAAATTGATAATATTACTGTCAATAGAACTTAATCAGTTCTATAAACTTTTTAGATAAAAATATAGTTTATCTATCAACATATACAATCTTTTATAAACGATAAAATTTATTTCTACGAAATACAGATTTCGTCATTCGGTTTGTAAAGAGACATTTGCCGAAATAGAGAAGAAGCTACCGCTATTATCACATCATACCGACGGCAGCATTATGTGGATTTGGAGGGTCTGGGTAAGTTTTAGATATACTATAGTTACCAACAGAGAGCTAATATCTCTCGAAAAACACAAATCGCACTTGAATTTGTTTCTCAACGATTCGAAGAAGGCTCTTGCTCAGTATTCTGGGTTCACGCAAACAGCCATTCATTTTCTTACACGATGACAAAGCTGGGGTTGTAAAGGAGCTCGAGAATGAGGGGGATTCAATGAATGAATGAATGAATGAATGAATGTTGTGCTAGCGTGGATTGAATGAATCGCAGGTGCATCGGTTATTTGTTTTGGATAAAGCTTGAATACTTTCAACAAGGAGATGGTAGGACCAAACTTCCAGAGAATGTCTATAATTTTGTCCCGCAACGGTCGAGGGGTCGATCCTAAAAACAAGCAGCGATAGACAAATTGTAGGAAGGCTTGTTGGTCAAAAGGAATGGATCAATGTTGAAAATATGCAACCAGAAGAAGCTAAGACACTACTAGCAAGCTTAAACAATTGTGATATCTCTATCTCTCAGGAAGATCCGATACCTAGCTATAGTAGACGGTCTGCCCCTTACGATGTCACAGGCAGCAGCGTCCATACAGAGGATATCAACATCAACATCAATGGAAGAGTAAGTGCAGAAGCTTTAGATTTGGAAGGAGGAGAAAACGCCAGGAGCTGCTTGAAGAGTCCCATCCTGATCATTACCGATGACCCGAAGTTTCGAACACGGTTCTACAGACCGGGTAGATCTTAGTAGATTACTTTAGTAAGAAGGAATTATGTGCGTATAAGATTCTTTATACAATCGCTTCTTTCAATAATCAAAGTATCTGGTTCGAGTTGATTACAGCGGCCTCGAGATCAAGAGATGATGAGAAGGAAAAGCTAGGCCAGAACTTAGAAGAACAATATGGACAACCCGTGGGGTTTCACCCCGGGTTACCCTGGGTACACATACCCTCAAGCTAGCTACCGAGGTACTTTTGCCCAACCCTCCTTCTTTTTATAGATAAGAGAGGTAGCTAAGGTTCGGGCCAAGGGCTAGATTGGATATCCAAATCAAATCCGCCAAACAATCACCCCCTTTTCCGCGACACGAATCACATGATCCGCCGTTTCCCGCTCCGTACTTCTGGATTGAATGTACATAGGTAGATAGAATTGCCTCGATCAGCGGAATATTTTGTGGAGCATTAAAATAAAAATGTTGAAAAACATGATCCGCGTTGATCCGCACTTTTATTTTAGCATCATTTGTATGTATGTATGGGAAAAGTTACAAGTATAGTGCGGCACCGAAAATCCGCTCCTTTTATAGTCTCTTATAGGCTTTCACACTTTTACACTTTGGTGGGTAGGCAGGGGGCAAAGCCTAAAAGCTATAGATAGGGGTGGTGGAAACTCGAAAATAAGATTAAAAATAAGGTTTAAGATAAGGGTTTTGAAGAGATTTTCATGCTTAAAATGAACTTGAAGCGATTCCCCCTTTCGCTTACTTAAATCGATCACTTAATAGGTAGGTACCTGGGTAACAACGGAACCGATATATGTATACAAGTGAAATGAAATTAAAAGGTATGTATATATAAATTTTGAAGTTTTCGAAGCGGGATTTCACTTCTTCTTTCAAAATTGTAGATTTCCTGGCGGATCGTATGTTCATCCATATAAAACAGCGCCGATTTCAAATCCGCATTCTTGTTATTACGGATTCCGCTATCATATAAGAAAGCGAATTGTTTAGCTGAAAAGGGGGGATTTTGACATCCAAACGGGCTCTAACAATATAGATAGTGATATGCGATATAACCTTTACCAATTAACTGCACGTCATAACAATATAATAAGGTTACTAAAGTTTGATAATGATAGTCCATCGCCAAGTTTTCAAGACTCTTGTTTGCATTGATGAACTTTATTTAATATTAATATATGTATATCAATCTCCACTGATAGATTTCTTATTCAATTGAGGTGCTGTAATTAGGATAGAAAGTATATATCTCCTAGGTATCGATTGAGAAAATGAAAACTTGAAATACTATATATAAGAATAGGTAGTAACGCTTGTTGGGATTACTTCGATACAACTTCCTCCATCAAAACTATTACTTATCAACTAATCGAATCGAATTCAATCACTCGTTAAATTTCCAATCCATTCATCCATCCGTCAAAATGGTTAAATTCACCTCCATCGCCTTGTTCATCATCGCTGGTATCAGTGCAGGTGTCCAAGCTTGCACTTACTGTCAATGTTTATTCAAAGACGGTAGTCACTGTTGTTTATTCGAGGTATGCGAGGAATCCATCCTTCTAATTATATATTTCCCTTCTCCTCCAGCGCTAATTCCTCTTCCCAATCCTACAGGATCAAAACATCGGCAACCTCGACTGTCGTGACGTATGCACTTACGGTCGTCGTAGAGATGATTTTACCGAGCTCATCAATGGAAGAACGGCATATGGTACCCCATGTGGGGCCGGTGGAAATTATAAGTGCGCAACGGGTATGGAATCCGCTCATCGATCCAAGTGTTACTAGTGGATGGATATACAGACTCTAGAATCTATGTTCTAGAATGCTCGAGACTTGAGTGGCACTGTTACACTGTTACACTGGTATCGGTAGGGATTGGTTTATATAATTTTATGTAACCCGGATCGGATGGATCATGGGGATGGGGATAAGGATGGATTATATATGGGATTGGGGTGATATAGAATCTCCAGCTTGATGTATCGACTAGGTACCTAGATCGCTAAGTCTTGGGATAATAATAGGTAATGTTATTTGATATAAGCTTAATGTTTAACCGTATATACTCCACGGGTAACAGCAATATATAGTTTTATAATGATAATCCATCGCCAAGCTTTTGATACTGTTATTTACATGAATTAATATCTAAAGTATATATTTACCCAGGAACCTAGATGTTTAGAAAAAAAACTTGAAATATAAGAGACTACATACCTATTAGTTCACTTTTCTTTCGATACAACTTCAAATTCCACCAAAAAACCCCCCGTTGATCATCCATCAACTAATCGAATCGAATCGAATCTTCAAACAAATTCCAACCCTTAAGTCAAAATGGTTAAATTCACTTCCATCGTCTTGTTCCTCATCGCTGGTATCGCTGTACAAGCTTGTACATATTGTCAATGTTTATTCGACGATAACACTCACTGTTGTATATTCGAGGTATGTAAATGTCAATCAAAATTACCCTACCCTACCCTACCCTACCCTACCCTACCCTACCCTACCCTACCCTACCCTACCCTTCCCTTCCCTTCCCTTCCCTTCCCTTCCCTTCCCCCCCTCCCTTCCCAAGCTTCTTTTCTAACCCCACAACCCCCAAACAGGATCACAAAATCGGCAATCTAGACTGCCGCTCCGTATGCACGTATGCGCGGCGCCGAGACGACTCCACCCAGCTAGTCAATGGGAAGGTTGCGTATGGAGCGGGCTGTATGGCCGGGGGAAATTATAAGTGCGCGACGAAGTTTCAGGCGTCGGGCCGGGTTAAGTGTTTTTAGACTGGAGAGTGTGGAGTGCGAAGGTGCGCGCCATTTGCATGGTGGTGCATGTGCATGGAGAAATACCAGATGTCGAGTGTGATATGGTAGGTACATTTGGACCTCATATATGTGTAGAAAAGTAAGATGGTATGTGAAGAATTAGCTATGTATAAGTAGGTTATTTAACATAACTTATGCCGACGAAGATATCATTAAGTTGGCTAGCGTGGCCTCAGCCATAACATCTTGTGCATAGGTACATTGTAGAAAGGGATCTGGATTATAGAATTGGAACCTAGGTCGATATCGATGTAGATGGATATAAATTATATAACCCTAAATTACTACTATTACCTACCTAATACCTACCTACCATATAGAGAATCCAAGTGTAACGGCCACCTCCATTCCAATTCCAAGCTAAAAAGAGTATCTATCTACCTAGGTATCTATACATAAACCCCAACTAAATATTAAACAGCGACCTATCACCTTTCCCCTTTCCACCACCATCCATCATTCAAAGAACATCCCCAACCCAACATCACAATCTATCTTCCCATCTGCCAATTAAAATAAACATACCCACCCATCTACACTCCACCCCCAATCATTCCATTAAAATTTCCTTTCTTTCCTTTCCTTTCTTTTCTTTCCCATCGACTACCAGTGAGACATCCAATATCGAGAAGTTCAGCTCAGGGACGGGGTTAATCATATCTAGGTCTGCCTATATAGAGCCTCTGGGTTTTTATACGCTGCGATATTGGAAAATTCATGGGAAGTTTTTGTAAATGGGGAGGGGATGAGATGGGGGAGAAAGGGAGAGGGAGAGGGAGAGAGGGAAAGAGGGAGATTAGATGGGATTTGGATAGGTGGATATTGGGATATTGGGATATGAGAAGAGAAACATGAGAAAAGAAAAAAAAGAAATATGAGGAGAGAAATATTAGTAAAGGGGGGAAGGGGAAGGGGCGAGGGCGAGGGCGAGGGGAATTATATTATATTATATTATAGATATCATATCATTTCCTAGATATACAATATTAAAAGTGAAATAAATAGATTCTAAAACATCTCCATCTCCATCTCCATCTCTCTCTCTATCTTCCTCTTCATTTTACATCTTCATCTTCATCTCCATCTTCACAATTTTCACCCTAGGCTCGGGGGGGTTTTTTTTTTCAAAAAAGGGAGATGGATATAGGTATACGTAAATAGATACATGGATGAATGGATGAATGGAACTCGGTTTGGTTTCAAGGTTGGTTGGTTGGTTGGTTGGTTGGATTACCGTGCCAGTACGATATATATACCTAAGTACATAATATAATATAATATAATATAATATAATATAATATAATATAATATAATATAATATAATATAATATAATATAATATAATATAATATAATATAATATAATATAATATAATATAATATAATATAATATAATATAATATAATATAATATAATATAATATAATATAATATAATATAATATAATATAATATAATATAATATAATATAATATAATATAATATAATATAATATAATATAATACAATATCATTCTAACCCCCACCTTTCTTTCTCCCCATCGTTCCCCCCTTGCTTTCCCGAGTAATATGAGGAATGATTATACATCACCCCTCCCCCTCTCCCTCCCCTTCCGCCTCTCTCACCCGTTCCCTCCCCCTCTCCCTCTTCGCCCGATTAGCAGCCGCCAATCGCATCCCCTGTTTCCTCTTCATCTGTTTATAACTTTCTTTCCTCGCTTTCGTTTGCGTGTGCGTTTGCGTTTTCTTCTTGATCCCTGCATTTGTTCCTATCCCCGCCCCTACCCCCATTTCTATCCCCGCATTTATATTCACATCTGTGTTTATATCCGTATCTGTATTCATATTTTCCTCTCCTAAACCCTCATCATGATTTTCCATTGCAGTATTTCTTATTCCGTTAATACCGATACCGATACTGATATTTCTTTGAGGACCTTCGATCTGAGCACCTTGGCTCGTTGGTGATACTTTATTTGGGGATACTTTATCTGCAGAAGATAACCGAGCAACCCTATCCATAACCGGCGGCGTAACCACCAACTTGGGGGTCTCCGTCTGCATCCCTAACCCCATCCCCACCCCCATCCCATTCCCCTCCCCATCCCCTTCCCCCACCCTAGCCTTCCCCCCCGGGCGAAAACGGCGGCGTAGCCAACAACTCACTAACCGGGCTCAGGGGCGCACTCTGCGGCTGACACGGGTTGGGAAACAGCAATGCAAACGCGACCTGCAAGGCCTTCCGATTCGGGCTATCGACGGGCCAAACGCAAAAGACGACTTTGCGAATCCGCTTGCGCCGGATCGCGCCAAACAGGGGATGGCGCAGGAAATCGCGCACGGTGCCGATGGCGATGCGCGCGGCCAGGCGGTGCGGGAAGCGCTTGATGCCGGTGGAGAGGGCCGGGATCGCGATGGTTATGCCGGGGGGGTTGGGGGATGGGGAGGGAGGGGATGCTGGGGATGGATGGGAGAGGTGTGGGAGTGGGAGTGGGAGTGATGGAAGTTCGTGGACTGGCTAGGCTGGCTGGACTGCTGAAACTACCTCCGACACCTACATTGACCAAACTACCCCCTTGGGCCACCCCGCCTTCTCGTATTTCCGCAACCCTGTCTGCGTTTGCGTTTGTCATGATTGTATCTTCGGTATTAATTTCGGACGACTTATCCCCATGCTCCTCACCATCTCTTTGTTTCCGTTCCCGCTCTTGTTCCCTCTCCTGTTCTTCCTCCTCCCTCTCCGCAATCCCCATCGCTTCAACCAGCGCCCCCCGATAACAATTAACCAACAACTGTTTGACCAACGGGGCACTATAAGATCTATCTGCGAAATTCGGGGCGTGGGTATGGATGATATATTTCGGTCTCTGGTTGTCGTAAACGTCTCCCCACCCATCTCTCTTTGAACCGTTATCTTGATTTACATCCCCATCCCCACCCCTCTCGCCCTCCCTCCTCCCCCCCAACCCAAAACTAGGACTAACCCTACAATCCCCCGCATTTAACCCCCCAGGCCAATGTTCCACCCTCCACCTCCACAACTGCGGACCCGCCAACTTATCCAGCAGGCCCGGGAGAGAAGTACGCGGTGTATAGACCGAAGGAGGAATCCCAATCGACGAAGGGACCCTAGGCGACCTAGGTGAAGGGGCTCTAGGCGACCGCTGAATCCCAGTCGACCGGGGAATCCCATTCGACCCCGGGACCCTAGGCGACTCTGGGATCCCCTCTCTAATCCAAGGATTCTGATCGAAAACACCCATGGACTGCGGCGGATGAATCAACGGATACCTCCCGGTGCGCTGAGAAATCGGGGAGACGATCGCGGTACAAGGGAATGAAGGAAGAGAAGCGAGGCGCAATTCCATCGGGGCGAGAGGATCGGAGGAGGAATAGAGGAGGAGGCCGTGGGAGATGGGGGGGGAGTTTTGCGGGGGATGGGGTAGAGGGGGAGAAGGGGGATTTGGAGGTGGATTTAGAGGGGGAGGAGGTGGGGTTGGGGTTTAGGAGGGGAGTGGGGGGTTTTTTCTTGTGGGATCGTTGAGGTGTGGTGTTCATTTTTGAGGATTGATTTGATATGGTGGTGTCTGTTGGTGGTATTGTGTAGGAAATCGAATGAATTTATGAATCGAATATATTGAGAGAAGCAGTAAGTAATTTAGAAGTTCCTTTCCCCTCTGAATTATTTCAAGGATAGATGGATGAATTCCGTTCTGTAAGACAGACTATCAGGGTAGCCGCTGATTCAATTGATTCCAGCAAGTACCACACATTCGCAATAAAAACATTGAGACTTCAAGTAGCGCATCCACGCTCTTTCACGGAAGATAGGCCGATGTTTCCTTTGTATCTTGAAAGTAGGGTGAATAGTGCCGACACTTGTTGGCATGCGAAAACAAAGGGGGATTTTCGAAGCGGGGGGAGGTCTCGTGGGTGGAACCGGAAGCAGTTTTAACAAAGATGAAAATTTGGGTCGGGTCATCACTATCAATACCTAAGTCGAAAATATATATTTAATGTGGTCGAAATAAAAATATCTCACGATACATTTCTTCCAGGCCTGAAATGGTGATAGCAATACCCATCCATTCAATATGATACAAAATTGATCATGCCCTTGTCAATTGGTATATGTTGAAAATGTAGTATACCAGAATTGAGTGCTATGGTATCTTAACTCCAAGCCCCTGACACCGTTTCCCTTTTATAAAACCACCCATACAATCCAAATGCTGATGTCCCAAATCCCAATCCCTTTTTATGCACAGTGACCGTTTGTTTCATTATTTCCAGCCCAATTGCTGTTGTGCCATGCACATTTTTTTCTGTATCCGCGTACTGCCGAATGATTTCCGTGATCTCTTTTCCATGGATGCTTTTCAATGCGATTGTCGCAATGAGATCGATGTCGAACGGCATCCGCCATTGCCCTCTCGTCTTCATCAAATGCTCCGTATTATCGCTCCCCCGTACTCAGCACCAATCCATCCAATGCTCCCTCCAACCACTTTCCCAATTCCTCTGCTTGTCTCCTCATCCCCGTAATGCCCACTCCGCCTCCTCTCGCACTTCTCAAACTCGCCGTTTCACTTCCCTCTCCACTCCTGATAATTTCCCTTTCATGTCCTACATCTGGTGATCCTGGTTGTGATATCGATATTAAGCCCTCTCTTTGAATATGCGGTGTCGTCGTTCCTGACATTCCGGGTGCTGGCCCTATCGTCACGAATAATAATCCACAGGCTAACTTCCTTATCACCATTATGCCGAATTCCATTTGTATCAATATGCTTTTTGTTTCTCGGGGTTTGACATCATGTCCATTCGAGGATGCGCCATTGGGAGGGAGCGCATTTGAGACGGTTTGTGAAGGAAAAGGTGAGTAGAGTGTCCAGAGTGATAATGCTAGTGTACCTTGGTGACGTAGGACTGATGCTGGAGATGTTGAGGAGGTACTGAGGAGTTTGCCGGTTGGTGTTAGGAGCATTAATGTATTGAGATGTGGAGATATATTGTTATGTAAGAAGGTAGATATCCTTTTGCTTAGAAGCATGGTTTGAGTATGTGGATGATTGGATGTCATCGTTATTCTTTAGGTTGGGTATTGGTTGTGTGGTTGTGATATTCTGCGGATAAGATGTCGTTAGTTAATAAAAAGTTGAGTTGTTGAATTCACATCTGAGTCAAAGATGTAAGTTATGTAGGTTATGTACGGGTGTATAGGAACAAACTTAGAACACACATACGAATACTGATTGTATCATGAAATTAGTAAAGGGCAAGGTAATTTCAATAGATTTATTATCCAAGAAAGAAGAAGACCTAATGTAATAATAAGAAGAAGGGGGGAAGTGAATTACAATTATGAGCTGATGAGAAGGAACATGAAGAGGTTGGATGGAGGTTGGATGGAGGTTGGATGGATGGCTCTGCGGGGGAGGGAAAGCCTTTAATAGTACTCGTGCATGGTTGAGGGTTTGTGTAACAGGTGCAATTGAACGTTTTAACTGACTACGGTTAACTCAGTACGGTTATCTCAGTACGGTTATCTCAACACGGCTATCTCAACACGGCTATCCAAACACGGTTATCTAAACACGGTTAATTGTGTACGGTTACGGAGACTCGGATCATGAGGACTACAATCCCTACTAGGTTCATTAGCTCCTCCCGGTGAGCTTAGCTTCTAGTACACTTCCAGGTTTTTAACGAGTACTAAAAATTGTCCGTCGATATTAGTGTATACACAAATTAATATTTTATAAAATACCTATAAAATACAACATCTACAACTCATTATTTTCTACTCCTTTTCAATATATTTCAATCTCATATCATACATATTGTATTATATCATCAATCAATTCAATTCCCCATCTCAATCGCAAGATAACATCACAGCTTCCTATACAATACTCCGTACATATATACATACACCAATTACCTCTTATCTCCTACCTCCCTCCCCCCACGATAAAAATGTCGACATATCAGTACCAGGACTTTGACCAGGATTTAATGTTCAAACCAAACTATGGCCTCTCAATGGTGCTTCTCGGGAGATTGGATGAAAACGATTTGGCGTCTTTAATTTACTTCCTCCTCTCATTGATTAGTTTTCTTTTTGTGACCTTTGTATATCGATTGCCCATAGAGTTTTGGTGGGAAATTCTCTATCTCGTGGGAGTACGCTTTAATTTGCACAGATTTGGGGTTGGGCCGGATAATTTCTGGGTGGAAGGTGAAGGTGGTGAAGAGATCCATTAGAAGAAGATCAATCATTTTATCCATGTTACCGTACCTACCGTACCTACCGTCCCTACCTTACCTATCTACCCAATTACCTACCTACCTAACTACCTACCTACCTGCCTACCTACCTACCGAGAGGAACTTCGATACCCGTGGACGTACCTAAACCTAACTTGGTATTCTTTCATGGAAACAGGAACCGAGAACTCCAGGACTCGGCACCGAATGACTTTGGATGAGATTGAGATCGATCTCGGATGTATATATATATATATATATATATATATATATATGTGTCAATGGATTGTCTACATCAATGGATACCATGGATACCCACCTATTTAGCTTTCCCAAGGTCATATCGAACGATACGGTACCTAGATCTTTTGCTTAGAAATTCAAAGCTTCGATTGATTCTCATCCACGTCATAAACTACCTACCTACCCTACCTATCACCGATGTACTATATCCCTAACCGAAGAGAGGGGCACTCGAGAACCATCAATCATTGTTGAAGAAGTATTTTAGTGCCCCTCACCGTATCAATATAAAGAAAGCTGAAGACCCTTTATCTTGATTACAACCTCAATTACTTCAATTACTTTACCCTCGCATACATTCTATGTACTCTTTTCGCAATTTAAACAGAATCATCAAACCATCATTTTTCCGGCAGAGTATTGTGGATTCAGGTACGTTCCCGACAGATACCTACACATACCTACTATCAATCCCATCTTATGCATATAGTTTGCTAACACTTAAGTACCTTTACAGCTAGCAGATCATACGCAACAATGACTACCGATACAAAGACCTACAAGTTTAATCACTCGATGTACGAATCAGAAACATGGTATTCCTTTATGGTAGGATACTAATTGATAGATAGGATTCGAGTCAAAGATCCCAAGGAATCTGGTAAGTTTTGTACCTCACATATATATGTATATATATTTAGTTCATTAGTTTCCATAGCTAATAATTCATCCAGTCAAATTTTATGAATACTTGGGCATGAAAATGATTCGAAAGATTGAACAACCTGAAGCTAAATTCGACCTTTATTTCATGGGTTACGATTCCCCCAAAGCTACCTCACACGGAAACCACTTCAGCGATCGCGAGGGACTAATTGAATTGACACACAATTATGGAACGGAGAACGATGACAATTATAAAGTTTCAAATGGAAATACTGAGCCACACAAAGGATTCGGGCATACTTGCATATCTGTAGACAACCTTCAAGCAGCATGTCAACGAATTGAGGATGCCGGGTACAAATTCCAAAAGAAATTATCCGATGGACGTATGAGACATATTGCTTTCGCATTGGATCCAGATAATTATTGGGTTGAGATTATTGGACAGAATCCTATTGAAAAAACGGAGGATATCAAAACGACAGATGTCGAGACATACCGAATGGTAATATTCTGTTCTATGCGCAATTGACAGATAGAAAGCTAATTGAACCGTAGAACCACACTATGATCCGTGTCAAGGATCACGAAAAGTCATTGAAGTTCTATCAAGAAGTAATGGGCATGACACTCATGCGAACGAGTGAAAATCCAAGTGCCAATTTCAATCTTTATTTCTTGGGTTATCCAGGAGATAAGGGTGTTCCTACTTCTTCAACAGCGGACCGTGAAGGGTTGTTGGAATTGACCTGGAATTATGGTACAGAAAAGGAAGAGAACTTCAAGTATCACAACGGTAATGATGAACCACAAGGTTTTGGTCACATCTGTAAGTTACACACGATTATCTTCATGTATGGGTTAGGCTGACTTTACGACAGGCATATCGGTTGATGATTTAGATGCAGCATGCAAGAGATTTGAGGATTTGAATGTTAACTGGAAGAAGAGATTGACTGATGGTCGTATGAAAAACGTGGCATTCGTTTTGGATCCTGATAATTACTGGGTTGAAGTTATTCAGAATGAAAAGTTGAAGGAGAGGGCTAATTGGTAAATTTTGAGAGGGAAAACAGCCTAATTGGGCATATCAATAGTTGCCTGATGCGTCCAGACGGACTGCAGCCACCACTACGGAAACGAATAAGCATATATTTTTATCATTTCAGGTGATCAGTTCTTTTTACCTAGGTACATATTAGTGATGACAATTCAAATGAACATGGTTCCTGGATTGGGGGGGGCTTTCATTGACGGTATTTTAATGCGGGGTTTCAATGCGGGGGTTTCCTTCTACATCTCATCAGATCTCATTAAGCTTCAAGGACGAATCGGAGTTCATGCATGTCCTTTATTGTCACACCACACAAAAAGCTAACATTTCCTGTACCTGTGAGCCCTTATTTATTTCATTCACTTCCTTTTCACTTCTCTTTCATATCAATCTTAAACAGACAAAGAGGAATTCTGCAAGGCAGTAACGCGGATCAATCAACATAAACTGTTGTGAAATATAGATCAAATCTTTTTTGTACATTCTTCGTTCACAATGTCACCTTCAGCCCTCTCTGCCTCCAGCGCGGCATCCTCAAACCCCGAAACTCGTCCCAAAATCCTCATTCCCGAAAAAGTATCAGTGGATGGCCTCGCATTATTAGGAAATGCCTTTGAAATCCACCAACCCAAAAACCTCTCCCCCGTCGATCTCCTCTCCATCATCCCCCACTACTCCGCCCTCATCATCCGCTCGGAAACAAAAGTCACAGCCGAAATCCTCGCCGCCGCTAAAAATCTCAAAGTGGTCGCGAGAGCAGGCGTCGGTGTCGATAATATCGATGTGGAAGCGGCTACTAAACATGGTATTATCGTAGTTAATTCTCCCAGTGGGAATATTGCTGCGGCGGCTGAACATACCATTGCTTTGCTCATGGCGGTGGCGAGGAATGTTCCAGCGGGAGATAGATCATTGAGGAGTGGAGGCTGGGAAAGGGGGAAGCTGGTGGGGACCGAGGTGGGTGGGAAGATATTGGGAATTATCGGGTTGGGGAAAGTAGGACTCAAAGTTGCGAGAATGGCGGTAGGCTTGGGCATGAAAGTTTTGGCATTGGATCCATATGCCAGTCCGGAAATCGCAGCCGCGAATGAAGTACACCTCGTGAAGGAATTGAGCGAGTTATTACCCGTGGTGGATTTCTTGACCATTCATACTCCGCTTATAGCTAGCACTTTGGATTTGATCGGCATGCAGGAATTGGGAATGATGAAGAGATCCGCAAAGGTCCTTAATGTGGCTAGGGGTGGCGTGTATAATGAACAGGCATTACTCGACGCACTCAACGAGGGACTCATCGCCGGAGCCGGTCTCGATGTCTTCACGAGCGAACCCCCAACACCGGATTCCCCCGCGCAAAAACTCACCCAACACCCGCACGTCGTGGCCACCCCACATTTGGGAGCCTCGACCATCGAGGCGCAAGAATCGGTATCCGTCGACGTCTGCACGCAAGTGCGCTCGATCCTCACCGGAGGCCTCCCCACATCGGCCGTCAACGCGCCGCTCATCCTGCCGGAAGAATACAAAAAATTACAACCGTTCGTCAAGCTGATGGAGAAGATGGGCGGTCTGTACACGCAGCATTATGGGGGGAAGGGGGTGGGTGGGAAACGCTTCGAGGTTGTTTACGAGGGGGAGTTGGCGGGGGTCGCGAATACGCGTCCGCTGTTCGCGGCGCTCGTCAAGGGTCTCATGGGTAGCATTAGCGAACGCGGCGGCCGAGATGTTAATATCGTTAACGCGTCGCTGTTGGCCAGGGAAAAGGGCATTGTTATCTCGGAAACTCATGTTTCCGAGTGTGAACATTTGGTTTATGCTAGTCTGGTTACGCTTAAGGTTGATGGTAGCGTGGGGGGCGCGGGGGCCGCTGCTAGCGTAGGTACCGGGGCTAGTGTGGGTCTCAAATCGGGAGATACTCGACGAAATACAGAAAATCAACAACAGATCATCAGCGGCTACGTTAGCGATCGCGGAATCTTCATCAGCCGTCTCGATCGTTTCAACACGAGTTTTGCACCCGAAGGCACCCTTTGCGTGTTGAGGAATAATGATGAGCCGGGAAAGATTGGGGTCGTGGGAGGGATTTTGGGCAGGGCGGGCATTAATGTTCGGTTTATGAGTGTGGCGGCGTTGGATGGGGGTGAAGGGGAAGTGGGAGAGGAGGGAGAGGAAGGTGATAAGGGAGAGGGAGAGGGAGAGAAGAGAGAGGGGGGAATGATTAAAAATGAAGCGTTGATGATTTTGGGGATTGATGGGGTGGTGGGTAGGGAGGTGGAGGAGGAATTGAGGGGCGAAGAGGGGATTTTTGATGTTGGGATTGTGCATTTGTGAGGGAGGGGTTTGGAAGGATGGAAGGAAGGATGCATGGTGTTTGAATGGATGAATGGGCGTAATCTCAACCTCCACAATGAGAAATGAATGGGATATGAATGGAAACGGAAACGGATAACGAGGGCAAGATAATCGGAAAAGGAATCGAAGATGAAGGTTTAGGATCATACTCTTCGATATCATAGCATGATGGATTGATAACTTCACATGGCATATCTAGCATTGTATTTAATGATAGGTAGGATACCAAATTACAAAACACTACCTGCTTACCTACCTAGTATCTACCTACCTACCTACCTATCTACCCACCCAAACAACGATCACAATCACAATCACAACCACAATCATAGATGAAATTACAATTGGAATTGATATGATACATATACATACATATACATCTACCTATCCATCCTATCCATAAACCCCCGCCTTCCTTGACCATCCTTGAAGGAAGTCTCAGGTCTGGGTGCGTTGGAAGTTGAAAGTCGATCGAGGGTCCTGGGGATTAGGTAATTTTCTTCTTCTGTCTGGTATTAGGTATTAGGGAGGTATCTTGAGATATATTATTTTATAAACTTACAATTACAATTTCATCACATCTCACCCATCGCAACCATCACAACCATCACACCCATCGCAACCATCGCAGCCATCGCAGCCATCGCAGCCATCTCGAACCCATCTCGAACCCATCTCGAACTCAAAAATAAAATTCGTGTTGGTATCACTCTTGGTATGGTATAAGTCCCCTACCCTACTTTCCGGCCTCCCCTGGTTTCCGGCCACCTATTTGCACCAAAATCGGTTATTTTGGGGTATTTATATATCAACAATTAATGAATATTATTAATCGAAATTTGAAATATAGATTCTATATATAATTATTAGCTTGTATACGAATTTTTAGAATTTTAGCGATTTTTTATAAAAAGTTATAAATGTTTTTAATTTAAATTTTCGATTTTTTTCAAATTTGTTAACAAATTAAATTTTTTTTTCGATTAATTTGTTAGCAAAATTTAAATCATTAATAAAATATTATTTACAAATTATAATAGACTTGGGACTTGGGACTTGGGATCCCTTTACTAATTATTATTATTATTGTTATTATTAGGTATTTTGAGTGTGTATGTTTGTTTTTTTGTTATCGTTTTCTCAGTCAAGGAGGGGACGGAGGGGTTGGGATAAGTATTAGTTGTTTTTTATTCTTGGAGGTTTTTTCTCTGTCATTGTCATTATCTTTCCTTCTCGTCACTCTCATCCCATCCTATCTCTCTCAATAAAATCCATCTCATCTATCTCATATCAAAACATACACATACACACATAAACCATCACTCAACCTCAGAGAACACACTTATGACTAGCTGACTGGCTGCTCACGGACTGTTCCTCCCACTTGAAGGATTCATCGAACGTCAGTTTGATGTGTTTGCAGATCCAAAAGAATCGATCTGTTGCTTGTTTAAATAAGGTGGGTGATAGAACTTTGGGGTTGGAGGGCTGGGGTTGGGAGTCCTGGGATGGAAAGGTAAGGGAATATTGGTTAAAGGGGGGATTCACTATTCTAGGTTGATTTCTCAAATGGTAGGTGCAATGGTGAATCCACCTGCGTGGGAAGGTTTGTCACGCTTATATAGGTACCTACCTAGGTATTCTATTCTGGATTCAAACTCTAGGAGGCGAAAGAAAGATATTTGAGGTGTATAAAAGAGAAATCGGTAATATATATTAATCCAATATGTATGTATGGTATAGTTATCCCAGCGTTACAAGTGGAGCAGAGTGCTCAAAAGTATTATTGTCAGTCTTAATTTATGCCCTCGTGTCATCCAATGTACTTTGTATGAATGAAGTTTATGATTGTCGATAGTTCTCAACTATGTATACCTTCCTGCCCCAGCGGTCCCAATAGGCCGGTAAGCCTTCATGGTACGGTTTAAGAGTGTAAGAGGGACGAAGTTGTCGCTATGTACTGCTATCTAGTGTTATGCTAGTACTAGCGTAACACAGCACTTCATCAACTTTCTAATATGGATCAAAGTACTGCAACTTGCTGTGTTTATATAACCCACAGTCACGATATCGAAGTTCAATGTATAGCTAAACGGAGCTTAATTCATTATTATTCACCTGAATTATGACCAATTAACCTCATGTTCAGGCCAGCCTTTCAGAATGTTAATGTATAGGCGTCTTCCCCGCCTTGGCAATTCACTTCTATTGAGGCTTATGGATGTCTGCAGTGCAGGAAAGTGCCGTCTCACCACTTCCATCCATAGACTTGTGGCTATAAAGTGACACGATTGTTTCGGGTATGAATACATGATATGTAATGGAAGCAGAGTACAGAAAAGGAGAATTGGCAAATGTTCAGCCTCCGAGTCTGGTAAGATAGGAAGTCTTTTGGGATAGAGATGGATTCGATCCACCATCTTGTGATATTGATCTTCTCTCTCCTTGCCATCCAAGTTTCCTCACCATCGTTCTTTTTTAACCATTTTCATTCTATAATCACCATCAAAATCTCCATCGTCGATACCATCTAACCTATATGTATCTTCCAACTACACAAAATCCGAATCCAAATCACCTATATATCTGAAGCTGCACCTCACACTCATACTATTATATTTCTCCACAACGCATACCTCCAAAGTACCCCTATCCCATTAACCGCTGACCAAAGTTTTACTCAAGTATTTTAAAGAACCACTTCACGGATTCAATTATTCTTTAAATACCCAGGTTGTGAAAATAATAAATCGAATAGCGTCACGGGAAACGCTACAGGGCTGCGATATCGTTTCGAGATGTTGGGGTACATAAAGACTCCAAGATCGAGAGTAGGAGGTCATAAATTTGACACAAAGACAAAAGCTAGTTAGTACCTAGAGATCTTGCTGTTCTGTATTTGCATTGTGTTGACTTCGCGTGTCTCCCGAGAATACGATTGTGTAGTGGAGTTATGATCGGAATCTGAATCTGATTGCAGTAGGTTACTTGTATTCCTCCATCATTCATTTTTTATTGTAGTTTTAGATACAAACTCTCGTCCGTCAAAGCTTTTGCTTTGCTGTCCTTCTTATTAATTCGTGGATTGTGCAAGACCTGTATGTAGGTGGTATGTAGGATATTCCTCCGTCTTAAATGCATACTATATTCTCTCACTCGCGCACTCGCGCACTCCCTTAGGTTTCTTAACAGAATTCCATTCTCGCTACAGCCATTCATCAGTAGGAACAGTGTTCTACTTAGTATTTCCCGTATTCCGTATACGGGCCCGTAGAGTGGTAAGTTCTACATATTTGAAACGTATCTAGGTAGGTATGTGATATCGAATTCCATATCACGGAAAATATTGCACATAATTGTAATATTGAATACCACTGGTAAGATACGCAAATACGGGGTTCCTATTGGTGCGGCATATGCCGCCCCCCATTTTTGAAGCGATTCCCATTTTTCGATTAATCCCTTGTAATTTATGGGAATGGCAAAAATCGATAATGCAGTATAGGAATTTTAATGTTTTTCTAGTATTTCAGTATTTTTTTTAATATTTTAGTATATTCTTATAAATATTTGTATTAGGTGATACCTATGTAAGTGGTATAATTCCTCTTTCATACGTACGATATACCATATGAGATTCTCAATACGCGTCACCGTTGTACGGTAGTATACTAAGTAGAACACTGGCGAAGAATTCTAGGAGGACAGGAAGTAATTGATGAGAAGATTCAGGTTTTTGCGGGCTCTTAAATAGGGTAGATGATATTTTGAATAGGAAGTGGACACGAAAGAATGAGAGATACTATCATATTGGTAAGAAATGAGGGGTAGATATCGGTAGGTATTTTTAGAACTGGAAGTGAATTGTGACGTACAGTTTCTAGAAAGTCTCTTGGATAGTCCACGGGTGTATCTAGTAGTCTCTTGTTTTCTGTGGGGCATACTAGTGTAAGTGGAAAGGGGAGAAGGGGAAAGGAGAGCGTTCTATTTAAGAGATGCAAATGTGAGTGGTTTTGTTAAGCAACTTACCAGATATCCCAATAGGGGAGTACAATGGCGAATCTCTAAATCGCTAGTTATCCAACTAAGGGTTCTATTACTCATTGGTCTGTGAAATGAGTAAAGTATCGGGCAGATCTCTCTCATCTGACGTGCTGTTGATATACTCTTTTATCATTGTTTCTTATACACATTTTCATTGTCGATTTTCTTAAATGTGGTTGTTGTTTTATATAAGAATTTATCGTACTCAAAGTTTCCTGACACCCCAGCACTTCTGCACACATAACCACATAGAGCTTATAGAGAAATGATCACATTGGATGTTCTGTATCAATATAGGTTTGTAAATTGAAGGAGATCAATCTACGATTCTCACCATCTCTTTTATAATAATCTAAATCTTTCAAGAGCGGCCCTAGAAGCCCCCATTTCTCCCACTTCTCTGGCAAATGTCACTTAATTCGTCAAGCAATGGCTCATTCACTCATACTCATATTGATATTGATATTCCGTTGTATTGATAGGATTCACAAACCTATGTGAGGGGCGCCCTATTCTTTAACCAATCCACTAGGATTTGAACCATCCAGACTCACCCTAAGGCTCCTATGGAAGCTTGTTAGATCTTTAGTCTAGCTTAATGGAGCCTTGGAAGTTGGAAGATTCTTTCACTTTAGCTTTATATGTATATTATAGAAAGATGTATAGAGTTACATGAAAAACAGAGCTAGATTCGAATTAGAACCATCCAACAGGTTGATGTTGCCTTTTGTCAGAAGCTCTCTGCCATACTTATACTTTGATCTATCTAGCTGTACTTATTACTCTTTGTTCAAGATGTATATGGATGAGTATGTACATATCTCACTGTTGCTTTGGATGATATCAATGCCAGATATGAGACGATAGTTTGATGTGGTGGTCACCATTATCAATTGGGATATGTAAAAGATGACAGTGGTTAATTCTCAGGTATACGTTGTTACAATTGTTTGCTGTTGTTGGTAATTTGATTTTCTAAATAAGAATCAAGAAAGCTTCCCTTATCATCCTTTCGGGACTGCAGTAGCTGCAGAGAAATATTTGGGGCTTGATAGTAATATTGTAATCTTGATTGATAGATACCTATATGAATAGACTTAGAAGTGAACTCATAAATAATAAAGTTTTGAAAGAAAAGTAGGACATAAATTCACTTGAAATTATCTCCACATTTGTGAATATTCACCAGACCTTGCCTTGGAACTCCGAATTGTAAAATAGAGAATGCTAGTCATTGATGAGATGCAGCATCATTCAATGGGTATCTACCCAGCCCCTCTTCACATTCAATTGAATGACTCACTGAGTAATAAACCAGCTCCCAAAAAGAGGGGGGGTTTTAATCAGGAGATAGGTACCAACTTTAGCCCGTCTAATAATCCAGAGGTCCTCTATACCCATTATTCACTAATCAAACATCATCAAGTGAACGATTCACGATTTAGATCTTGATAATGATGAATATCCATAGAAAAAAATCGACAGTAAAATACATGAATGTTCATGAAAATAGTCATCACTCTCAGATTGTCAACAACCAAAAAGGGGTTGACTGTGGAATGAACGGTGGAGGCTGCTCCATTGAGTCCACCATGAAAGAACGTCTAGGTCAGCAACCTGAAAGTATATTCTGGTAGTCCAATGACTCGAGCTATGCAATATACTAATAAGTAGATTATGGCTGAGGAGTTTGAAATGCGTTCTTTTATGGTATACCTACTGCCTGAGATTGTCTAGAATGGACCTCCAATTGAACATATAAATATTCATCAGACAATCGAAATGATGGAAATGAATTCCCTCATCACTACTCTGTTACATAATCCTTTATTTCCTTTCCCGGAAATTAAAAACAAGCATAAAATGAGCCTCGGTCCCTTGAGTGAAGAAGAGGATTCCATATCCCGAGGTCATCATAACACGGCAGGCAGTCTCATGTCTATTGGTTCGGCCTTACACATAATTTCTTTTCGGAAATTCACAAGAAACTTAAGCCCGAAAACTTGTTCGATCTAACCCAACACACATGATCACTTTTGTCTCTGCTTTCATAAAAGAGAAACTTGTTTCCCACAATCCCTTTCTGCACAAACAAACCTACGTTCCTTTCCATTATTTTTTGAAGAGCTGGTTAATGTGAGTTCCTATGCAAGCATTTTGTTCTTTAGGTCATCAGCATACATGATTCCTTTCTTATACATCAAGAGCTTTCATCTGATTCTATCCCTCTTACACTATCATCTATACTGTCTCTCTCTCTCGCTGTCAAACCACTGCTAATTTTCAGCCTATAGTTTCCGGTTCTTTACTGGAATTTTTGAAAAGAATGAAGCGGCTTTTGGCTTCTGTCTTTGGCTGGTTGGTTAACCAAGGTATAGAAGGTGTAACCAAGCAATGGAGTAGCAGAGGCTACTACCAAGCACAGGTAGTAGAGGCCGGTTAACCGGCCAGCCAAAAGCCAAAAGCCGCTTCATTTTTCCCTGAGCGGGAGCCCCTGCCTGAGTAAGCTTTTCTTGAATCTTGATTGTCATAATCACTTGCTAATTAGTCTTGTGGTCATAATAGCCTGGGAACGGGTCAATAAGAGACACTTTGAAGTTTCCAAGACCAAGAGCCGTTAATTATCTAAGTCACGGAAACTGTGATATGCCAAGATTGTGCTTCTCGTCAGTTGCATGCCCTTGGCATGCTACGGTTTCTGTGGCTTAGATAATTAACGGTTCTTGCAGTTGCTGAAAGATTGATCTTTGTAAGTATTTATTCACCTGCTCTATTGAATTTACATTGTCAATCCCACCTCTCTAGACAATCATCATCTATATTGATTACTTTGGAGGCTCTGCTAACACTTTTCTTCAATTATTAGTAAGCCCTCAAGTACTTGGGATCCCATCACATTCTGTAATGGACCACGAATGTCAGACCTGACCACTGACATTCGTGGTCCAAGTTCTCCCCCTCTGAGTACTCAACATACTCCTACATCGAGTCGAACATCACCAAAATCCTCATTCAGTAGGACCAAAAGTCGCCTCACCTATGAATATCACAGAAGGCTGCGAACGCAGTCCAATGTTCCGACAAAAGCTCTGTTGATATGAATATCTCAGTTCCCCACCACGTCAAAGTTGAGCTGTCTTCCCAGGAAGAGTTGATGAAGCAGTTGTTCCCAGAGAGGAGGATCTCAAGTCGACAAAGTCTATGGATCTGGACGAGTTGGAAGGAGAATTGGTTATTCACAACTCAGATTGCTGTCAATGAATGTTGTTTGAGAGCGTATTTGATTCTTGTTAGGGACTTGTACAACTTCTGTAATAATAACACAGCACATCATTATACGTATCCTTTTGACTCTGCCTTTTCTTGTGAAGTGAAGAAATAAAATGGATTAATATTAGGGATATCTACTTACAATTCCAAGCTCCTCTTAACAAAAGGATGCTAAATCCGGTCTTAAATAGATTTAAATACAGGACAAAGAGATATCGAATCATGGCATGAGATCATCTTCCCATCTGGGGCTCCACGACTATCTAAATAAGAGTATCCCAAAACCAAGATCCCGTACCTGGATTTTGGTATGATGCTGTTCAAGACTGAGACTCTGCACCTCTTCTACCTCCATGGGAAGGCTGACTCGATCACTCATTGGCCCAAAAGTTGAAAGTAAGTATTTCAAAAAGAGGTTAGCGGCTCGGATCTGAGTTGTTTATTTCCCACATAACAATATATTTTCCAAACCCTAACAGAATACAACTCTATAAAGATCGAAGCCTTTTGGTTTGTGACGTTCCTCTTCTTTTCTCTATAGCTTGTTTAGTGGATATTGGGCATTGGCTCTCTCTTTAAATGCTTGTAAGATATTCTTTTCGTCAACCACACTCCCATCTTCTCATTTGACTTTCTGTGCTATTTACTCTTTGAGCCTTAACATCTATACACGTTTTTTACTTCTTATTACAAACATAGATGTGGACACGCCAAAAGAAAATGCTGGCACTTATGCCATGCAGCCAGCAAAGTTACGAGAATAACGGCAGGTGCTGTGCCGGCTCCACCTGTGCAACAAAAGCAACAACAGGAACCACAACAGGATGGGGTATACCCATCGGCGATGGTGGCTCGCCAGCTCCATTCGCTCAAGAAACATTGGCGATCTACTGACGGGCAAGCCTGTCAGTGGATCAGGTAGAGTCCCTAGAGATGCGAATACCACCCTTTGGTAAGTTTCAAATTTAATCTTCTAGCTCAGAATTCAAGTTTCTTGGGATTCATACTCACTTTACCTTTGTGGTATAATTTGATACTAATATTTTGAATAGATGGAGGTGGATCGGCACCGTGACAATATCAAGAATATCTCCAATGACCAGGGCTCATCACCGCAGCTGTAAGTGTTCTTTCTTTTTCCATTCCCTCTTATTTCTGCATGTTATCACAAGCAGTTGGAATATTGGCTAGAAGCTATCTGAATAATGACTATCGAATCCAAAATACTTATGCTGACCAACCCATTATGTCCAGATTTATCAAGTGCCATAGGCAAAATCCTTCATCTGGCGCAAGAAAGAGCTCGGCACCTCCATTCCGAGAAAGATCAGCTTAGAAAATGGATCAAGAAGATAATGGTTCTGAGTACGCTGTCGGTGGGCAATGTGGGAGATTCCCACTGGGAATCCACAATCTGAAGAGTAAGTGACCTGCCTGTCTCAGATTTTCGATCTATACTCCCTAAATGATTTCTAATGCACATCTTAAACGCATTTTCTAATTCAGCAACTCTAGGCATGCAAATAGCCTTGAACGTCTTGTTGTTGGAATAGGATGCGAAGGACTTGGTTGGTCACGCTGTGGTAAGCTTCCAATATTTAGACTTTGTCTTGTGTTAGTATCACTTTCTAACAGGCCCACAGATTGATATTCTAATCTCCTCCTCTTCATTATCATCCATCAAGCTCAAACTGGGCTTCAGGTGATGTTTCTGCCAATTGCCGGGTAGAATCAAGGTGTCCCGCTTAGGCTGGATATCTGCTGGTCGAATTCTGCGCCGTCCCAAGAACAAGGAACTTCCTGCTTTGACTCGAGGGATTCAGCTCCTTGATTCTAATATCACCTTAATACTTCATTAACAATGGTTGTGGTCCTCTTGGGAGAAACATTGAGCCCAAGCAACAAGATTTTGCCAGACAACAAGGAGATTGTAGAGGATGATATAAAGCTCGATAAGCACTGGACCAGCAGGTATGCAAATGCAAGGCGGTGGTATACTTGGTGCTATTGGGGTTGCTCGAGGAATTTTTGGGATAGAGTTCAGGGTGTCTAACAATACACACTGTTTTAGCTTTTGGTTTGTCTGGCTTAATTGCTTGGTTCAATAATCAAAGCACTTAAACGTTGTCAGACACGTCAACAACTGAAACAGTTTGTAATAGCTCCCCAACAACACACACCGTCTTAGTCGGTGGTTTGTCTGGTTATGTCATTGGTTTTAATCCTCAAAGCATATCTTAACATTACCAGACAAACCACCAACTTAAACAAGTTTTCCAGTAATATTACTGTAATATAGAAGAACAAACATCATTACACTGCGCATTATATCTGCTTTTGACCTAGTTTATGTGATTGAAGTATGAAGCCATAAGACTGTATGTGAGGTACCAGGAGGAAACATGGATAGATGATGGGTTAGGTATGCATCACTTCTTACATGCAGCAGGTAATATGACCAAATGAAATCCACCAATTACACCCAACTGCAGACCCAAACTGCTTCTTCAGCCTTGTGATCCCAAGTTATATATCCCAAACTGACCGCCCGATAAGAAGATTGACAGTCTGTCAATCAAAAAACAGATTAGGGTCTAACTTGTTTATTATCTCGCTTGTCGAGCTTGCCCACACACTCATAAAGACAGTCCTCTCCAGTTCGACACTTGCTTCTTCTTCTTCTGCTTCTTTAGAATCAACAACTTTGTCGATCTATCATCAACTTAGTAGTAATTCATCATACCAAGACATAATTATTCTTCTTTATCCTTTCTTACTCAAGACACAACAACTTCAGTAACCATTCTTATCGGAACACTGTTGTTGATTACTCTTTGGCAATATGAATTTCTTCTTACAGATCTGTGGTCAACTCTTGTCTCAACAAGTTCGATCAACCAAGCTTGTGTATCAAATCTATCATTCCTTCTGTAAGTCACATCTTCAAATACAAGATTGAGAAACTTTTCTAATCAATCCTTTAGGAGATTGTCCATAGAACTTCATCGGTCACTCTGGTACTGCTTCCTGTCCTCCAGCTATTGTAAGTTCTCCCATTTTCTCATAATCTCTGAATAGTACCATGACTAATGGTACAATCAATAGTTTCTCATCAGCAATTTCTTCTCGGCATTTCTGGTTCCTCTGATTCCAGCTATCTTGGTTGTTTTGCATGACACTCATCAGCCTTCCTCCTCCTAACACAAATCAACAAAGTCAGCATCCCTCCTCTCGTCAAACTTAGTAGCCATCTTACTAATCTTCCATCCAAGAACTCTCGAACGCTCAAAAATTACAAAAAACAAGATCGACAGTCACGAGAAGCTGCTGCTCTTATGGTGATATGTCATCCAGAGACATATATCACCATAAGAACTGTGCTTTGTTACCTTATTGTACCGTTATGTCTCATGATCACTGGTGATCAGCCTGACACCTCGCAATCAACAAATGCAAGTTTTATTGTTGATTGCGAGGTGGAGCCACCATCCCCATCATCAGCGGGTAAATAAATATTCTATTCCATCCCAGAAGTCCATCCCAGAAGTCAATTTTAAGGTTGTCTACTATGCAACATTGTCACTCGATCTACCTTACTGGTGCACTACCACTCACAACGCTAACATAGTGATTTATTTAACAGTCTACCCCTGGACATTCCCCACTGAAGCTGGGTGCAATGGTGAGGGACCTCTGAAGCTTCCGTCTCCACTGCACCAGGTGCCACCTGGTGCCATGAACCGGTACGTTGATTCATTCCCTCATTGGAAGTTACTGCGTGCATTACTTTCTATCTGATTGAGCACCACTAACTTTTCCTAGGGTGGAATGGCCTCGATATTGTTTCTGTCCCTGGACGGAAGCACGGATATTCTGTCCTGGAACAGAGGCACCTATTTGGGCTCTGTTCCAGGAGAGAAGGATCAAAATTCTTCTGTCCAGGGACCGAAGCGCCGATACTCTTCTTGAACCAATTGTCAGAAGGTATTTTCTCCCCTTCTCCCTCTATCTTGCTCCCTCTCTCTCCCCCCCTTCTAACACATTACTAACTTGAAAAAAACAGGTTTGAAGAACCACCTCAGCGCACGGCAGCTCTTCACAGAGATACCCAACACCAGCCGACCAGATGGAGCACAGTCTTGACTAAGTACACCTGGAAATGGTGTGTGCTGTGCTCTGTCTACTTGGTGTTTGGTATCGAAGTGAAGAGCGGCTGTTGCGAGGATGAGGAGGAGGATGATACGGGGGGGGGGGGGGAGTCAAAGAGGAAGAAGAAGAGGGGGTGGGGGAGGAAGAAGAAGAAGAAGAGGGGGTGGGGGAGGCAGAAGAGGAAGAGGTGGAAGACGAGAACGGAGACTCTGAAGAGTGACGTTAATTCTATATATATAGAAATGAGAAAATAAAAATTCTGTAACCATAAAATCTCAATCAGTACACCACAACCACTCAATTCTTGAATTTCCCTGACGCAAATGGAAGAAAGGTGTATAGTATATACTCACCTAGGTACACTAAACTTGAAACCACAACCACCTCACGCTGTTTAAACAGCTGGATTCCTCTTTCCACATACTATATATATACATGGAAAATGATATTCTTTATATATCTGAGCATAGTAGATAAGTAGTCTGTCAAGATCTGGGAATTCCTAATTCCTTCCTGTATGAATTATCTCTCTCCCATGAGTTCGGGAGGGAGATCTGGGATTAATATCTACCTCCCTATATATACCTATATATAAATAAACCCAGCTCTTAAAAAACAAAGACCCCATTCCATCCCCCATAGAACTCTACCTAGTACCCACCTAGTACCCACCCATCCTATCGTATTCTCCACCAATAGGGCAATATGGCAATATCAATATCCTTCTTATCCTTCTCAGACTATCCTTCCATCCACCAATCCGTAGGTAAGAATACCAACATCCAAGTTGTGATAAGTATAGTACAGTAACTCCCCTGCCCCCTCTGCATCTCCCCTCTAAATTCTAAATTCTATTCCAGCACCCTCTCTCCTCTTTTTCCCCTCTTCTCCTCCAAGTTCCTCTACCTTGCATATTCTTCCACCATCCAACCATCCAACCACAAACAATGCTCCCCCTCCCCCTCAGTCTCAGCCTCCTCAACCTCCCCAGCCTCCTCCTCCTCTTCAGCCACCTATCTCAGACCAGACAACTCCAGACCAGAAACCCAGACCAAAACTCCCCAGAAGCACCGAAACCCCCTCATAAAATTCACAATAGATCCATCTATCCATCTATCCATCCATCCATTCACCAACCAAACCAACCAAACCAACCCATTAGCCCCAAACTAACCAGTCTAATGCAAGTATCATGGTCCGCTGCAGAACCCCGAACCTCCCAGAACCGAGAACCGACAGCCGAGAATATCCGCAAGCATATCTAGTGCATAAATAGATCTCTTCTCGACCAGAGAGAGATTTTGTTTTGCTTTCAACTCATGATGACATGAACTACTTTGTACAGAATTCTTTTCTCTTCAACTTCCTCGGGATTCTTTGTATTGAAAGAAACGCAGACAAAAAGAGTTTTCTAACTATCTGGCTTTTGGCAGTTCATCTATCAACAAAACAGTACAGGACACTAAGGCAACATAACATACCACAACACCTTTTGTTTTTATTTTCATTCATACAATCCAGATCCCACAACCCACAATCACTTGCTTCCCACCAACCACTTCTTTTTTTCCAATCACCTCCCACTCTCACCTCACGTTCTTCCGCAGAGAGACTGTGGACTTGGGAATTCTATTCTGAAGGGTTCCTTCCTGCCAATATTGATTCACCAGTAAGTGGTCTATCCATCCTGTCTTCCTGTCTTCCCGCTTTCCTCCTCAAATTCACCGTCTACTTTTCCTGTTTTCCTATATTCTTTCTATCCATATCAATATCAATATTCATATCAATATAATATCAATATCAATATCAATATCAATATCAATATCAATATTCAATCTCTCTCTCTCCACACACATACACATATACACAAACCAACACACAAACTAACCTCTCACCCACAGCCCGTGAATCCACCCCCCTCTTTTCAACCCCTACCTCTCACTCACCCCCCCCCGCACACCCCCACCCCCTCCATCAAAAATGACCCCCCCTCCCCTTTTAAACGCCCCGAATCCTTCTCCGAATTCCTCTCTCTCCTCGACCCACGAAAAATCATTATAGCCACCGGTGGCTCAAGGGAAGAGGTGCACGCCGTGTGCCGCGTTGTGCAGGGGGCTTCTGCAGCTCCTGGTTTCCCAGCTCCTGCTTCCTCTGCTGCACGGGGAGCTGCGGGAGCTGGACCTGCCAGAGCGTATGGACGATCTGGACTGGATTCGACGATTGTGGGGAAGGGTGACAGTGATAGTAAGAAGAGTGACAGTGATAGTAAGAAGGGTGACAGTGGTGATCGAGGAAAGGGAAAGGGAAAGGCTTCGTCTGATGATTCGGCGGAGTCTATGCAGAAGAACGACAGCGACAGCGCTCGTCCCGTTAATACAGGTAAGCACACACTCCCGTCCCAATTCCCTAACCATTCCATCAACAACAAACAACAACTAACGACAACCACCCCCCCGCAGTGACAACCATAGACCGGCGAACCCCACTCTTCGAGATCAAGCTCATGCCCCCAGGAACCCCCATCGCCATCGAATTCAAGACCTCGGAGCAAGACGGGGTATTCGCCGTGCGCGCGATCCCCGCGCACACCGAGATATTCCGCGAAGCACCGCTCATCAACGGAGGACCCACGTGGCTCGGTCGGGAAGCGGGCTTGAACTGTCTTTCACCGGAGAAACTCGCGGCCGCCGAGCAACTTCAAGGGATATGTCACTGCGGGACGAACGATTGCAAACGCGACGACTGCATGAAGGAAACGCCGTTGATGGGGGTGTGGAAATCGAATTGCATCAAAGCCACCTGGGACCCGAAGCCTCATGATGGGGTGGAGGATTTCATATACGCGAATGGAAGCAAGATTAACCATGCGTGTATTCCCAATTGTTCGTGGGCTTTTACGCCGGAATCCCACTTGTCGATTCGTACGAAGAGGGATGTGGCCAAGGGCGAGCATATCACGGTGAATTATGGCTATGAGGGAAGTTTGATGTCCCGACAGCGGAGAATTAGTTCTCGGCTCAAGTTCGTATGCGTGTGCGATGCTTGTCTCAGGATGGTTCACGTGCCTCTCACATGTCGAGCCGCGAATGAAGAGCACACGAGAATCCTCAATGCCGAGCCATCAACCATCACCGTTCTCGGTCTCGAGAGTCCGGCCGAGGCAGCCAAGTCCAAGGAGATTCGAGAATGGGCCGAGCAGATCCAACAGTATGCCACGAGCGAGCAAGAGAGGTTGGCTAGCCTCTACTTATCCTTGACACGCTCGGGCATTCGACGTCTGAAACATACTGAGTACTACAGGCCAGACCCTGTGGAGACCTGGTTCAGAACAGTTTTGATGAAACATGTGCGGGAGAACAACAAGTACGATCTTGATGATTTTATTCTGGAGCACTATCTTCAGGAGGTCGTCAAGAGTTTTACGGCCAAAATCACGCCGCATTTGTTCCCGGGATTTCTGAACGAGTGAGGTATGGAGGAAAGTCTGGCAGTGTGAAGGAAAGCGTGACAGTATGGAGGAGAGTTTGACAGTATGGAGGAGAGTTTGACAGTATGAATTTTGACAGCATGAAGTTTGATCATCATGAGTACTTGACAAAGGAAAGGGTTTGAGCATATCTGATCCGGGCTGTAATGAATTAGAGCAGTCAGTTAGTAACAGGGTTTAGGAAATCAAAATTCCAGTATTATTTCATGGTATTACCGAGTAACTTTGGCCCGGGTGACCTCGAGGTGCACTTGCGCAGCCATCTAATCTAGCACAGCGAAGACAATTGCAAACAAGAGCACATTTATCAAATACCACAACAGTGATAAGAGAAACCGCCCCAACGGCAATGATACATACCAGTACACAGCGACAACAATGATAAACCCCCGCAACCGAAAATAAAAATAAAAACCAACACCCGATGATAACTAATACCACCTAACTACCTAGGTAGCTACAAGAAACACGCCCAAAATCTTCACACAACACGAGCAAGTCCCTCCTGTATTCAGGGTCCGGGACATAGTATACATTGTCCAGCTCGTACAATTTCCCCTGCAATATGCCTCGCAGCCTCAACCACCACAGCAAACTTTATAGCCACCCACCCAAGTACCCGACCTATCATGATAACCCCTCCGAATCACGCAATCTCACACCTTAATTCCCATCTCAAGATCCTCTTGCAGATCAATAACTTACGGGTTTAGTGGAGTTTATAACTAGGTAGGTACAACTAAATTAGTGCCACCTCCCATTCACCAAACCAAACCAAACCAAATGATACTTCATTCATACGTCGATATTCACTGCGTAGATCGTGGATCTTGGATCGTGGATCTTAAGGCTTCCTCGGAACCCCCGAATCAAACCTCCTGCTCAAAGTATAGGTATGCCTAGCAAACAACATAAACTCTATCCAACAACAACAGATAAATAAATAAATAGCACCCCCTCCTCCCCAAAAACCAAAAAAAAAATCAAATAACGAAACGAGAGATCACGGCCAAAAAAACCCCTAGTAAACCCCAAAAAACAATCCAAGACAGCGAGCGATAGCTGTAACAACAAACAATCCATCCGATGCCTCCGGGGGGTTAGGGGGGGGTACACTGGTATAACCGAATAGCCATCCAACATCCCCCATCCCATCCCATCCCCCATCCCATAAAACTCCATACCACACGAAAAGATGACCAAAACCAACCAACCATATAAGTACCTACCTACCTACCAACCTACCAACCTACCTACCTACCCACCCATCCCCCATCCCCC
>JANPYM010000001.1:3258489-3325468 GCA_025890175.1 Ciborinia camelliae
TGCGAGTGCTTTTTTGGGGGGGGGGGTGAAATGAGAGGGTGGAAAGGAAATTGTTTTTTTTGCTTTTTTTTTTTTGCTTTTTGGGAGTTGTGCTGTGCTGTGCCGTGCTGCTTGCTAGGAAGAGAGAGAGAGTGTGTGAGAGAGAGAGTAGAAGGAGGATTAATGATCTCGATGCGCTCTTACGCGATATGACGCGGTTTGAAGTGGGGAAGGTGGAGGGAAAGAGGGAAAGTTGAAGGGAAAGAGGGGAAGTTTAAGGAAAGAGAGGAAAGGGAAAGGGAAAGGCGAAGGCGAAGATGAAGGCGAAGATGAACTTTGTATTTATGTATATAAAAAGTTATCATCACCTTGTGTATGTGGTCGCTGGCGGTCGCATTACTTGATTTGAAAATTGACATTTTTGAAATTGAACAATTGAAAGTGGAAAATTTGAAAGTGGAAAATTTGTTTGGTTTTGGGGGTTTTGGGTGGGGGGGTTTGAGGGGATTTGGTATATGGTTTTTTGGGTTTTAGATGTTGAATGAATGTATATATGTGTGTGTAAGTGGGTGTGAAAGGTAGATAAAGGAAGGGGATGGGGAAGGGGAAGGGAAAGGGAAGGGGTAAATAGAAATTGGGAGATAAAAAAAAGCTGTTGATTGTAGGTTATAGGTAGGTAGGGAGGGAGGAAGGGAGGAAGGAAGGGAGGGAGGTGGAGTGGTAGGTATATATTAATTGGTTGTGATATGGTATGGGTTTTGAGGAGGGAGAGGGAAATTGGGAATGGGCATTTGATATTGAAAAGGTGAAAAGGTAAAGGGAAGGCGGGATGAGAAGGGGAGGGATGCAGAAGGGAGAGGGAGGGCACGCGCACTTAGTTATTCATTGTCATTTTGGATGATATGGGTTATGGGTTATGGGTTATGGGATATTGGTTATTAGGTTGGTTTCTACGGTTATGAGGTGTTTTTTGGGGGGGTGAAAAATAGAGGGAGGAAGAGGAATACTATGTACTTTGTCCTTTGTACTTTAGGGGAAAGGAGAAGAGTGGAGTGGAGAAATGTAAGTCTTTTGTAGAGTGGTGGTGGGTTTTTAGGGGGTTTTTGAGGGGCGAATGGGTGAATGGGGGATATAAGTGACATGAACATAGAAGAGATATCAAACTCCTACTCACAAAACATTGATATGCTTCTGGGTTGGCCCAGCGTGCAATGATGAGGAGTTGGAGTCTTTGAATGTTCGTCTAATGATTAGATAGTCCAAGTGCAAATCCTACGTTGATAACCCCATAGCAAAACTCTTTGCTCATCGATTGGATATTGACCCAGTTTGTAGGAATTTTGAATCGGATCACGAGATCAAGACGTGTAGGTGAAGCGTCATATGATAGACTCCATAAAATGGATGACACGAACCGCGCTGGTAGACTATCTATACGCATCCTATGCAGATGATATACCTCTTTTCCATTACCCTCTGGAACGCTGTGGCCATACCTATTTTCTGCACCGGTTTGATTTGAACCAGGTAGGAAGGAAGTATCCTCCGTACACTTCCGCCGCCAATAATGACCCAATAAGAAGCTGGGCTTCTTATCTGCTGATTTTACACGTGCAACATTGCCCCACACTCTCGATTACAATACAAGACTTTCAGTCGAGCTTTTAGATTTTGAATCATCACATCGTCGTGACACATTCAAAAGAATTTGACATTTTCCTGCTGGACTCTGCGTCCTTTGCCGATGATTATCTGAGGAACGATTGCGATATAAGGATGGATCTTCAACAGCCGCAAAGCTCGTCTGGTGGCGGGAATCCCGTCGGCTCAACGAGCGGTTATCTGTGTGAGATTTGTGCGGAAAGCCTCGTATTAGATGATGTTCGAGCTGGCGGGGTTCTGGGGATATCTTCAGATGGTGGTAAACCTATGCTATGTTTCCCGGAGAGGACATGGGAATTTGAAGGGGGTACACGAAATGAAGATCGATTTGTAACTCTGCCGCTCTTACCTGAATTATCCGAAGAATGTAAATTTTGCCGGGCTTTCAAAGGCGAGTTTATTCAAAGATACAGCCATTTAGATTGGGGGCAGAAACCAACCTCGCAACTGAGTTTCCGAGTTCAATATGAATGGATCAGACCAACGGAAAATCCGACGAGCTTTTACTTAAAATTTCTCCGCATTACTTTTAAGCACCCTGAACTTGGGGATAATCAATTTTTTGATCCTATTAGATTCACAGTTGCAACATCGTCAGGTCAGTTGGCATAGAACATATAACCACCCGAATGGTATTTGCTTACTTTTCTTTCCACGATAGGTTTATGTCGAGAATGGTTACACATTGAAAACATGCCATTGGACATAGAAAGTCATTTCACCGAGTGGAAGATTCAACTTGTTCGAGACTGGATCGAAGGATGTGCTATTGACTCGGAATGTTCCAAAATTTCGAAATCATTTTTGCCACCATTCCTTCCCACTCGATTATTAGATATCGGAAGCAAGGCAAAAAATGAATCATTTATTAAATTAATCGATAGCAAGACACTAGACTTGTCGGAAGAAGTTTCTGCATTCAAATATATCTGCTTGAGCTACTGCTGGGGGCCAGATTCTGCTGGACAACTCTTAAAAACCACAGTAGAGATGGTTGAGGAATACAAAAAGCAGATCCCTATAGACATTAAAATGCCACTAGTGTTCCGTGACGCAATTTTGGTGGCCAGAGAGCTGGGCGTGCGCTATCTATGGATTGATGCCCTTTGTATCATTCAAGAAGGTGATGATGGCCAAGACTGGGCCAAACAATCAACAATGATGGGAGATATATTTTCTTACGCATGGCTCACCATTGCCGCCGCCGCAACCTCGTCTTGTCACGATAGTCTGTTTCCGCCAAGATATAATCCTTCAATCGAAGTACCATTCAAGTCCTCGATAAACCCAGATATTTCAGGTAATATTTCGATAATTCTTATACATAAACAACTTTATAGTCCCATCGAAAACCCGTTCGGAGAAGATATATATTCTTCAACTTGGAACACTCGAGGCTGGGTGTGGCAAGAACAATCCTTGGCTCAAAGACTACTTATCTTTGGCAAAACGATGTTACATTTTCGATGTCACTGCCGACACTTTTCAGAATATGGCGATCGTCATAAATATATAGCATATTCTGCGCCTTTTGAAACACTTCTTCTTAATCGAAGGCCATCCACCTTTGACTGGAAACAAATAATTGAGAGCTACACCCAAAGAAGCTTGACCAAATCTCACGATCGACTGGCGGCGATTTCTGGATACGTGAAATTAATGGCCAAAAGACTGAAAGATTTTGATGAGTCAGGGACCTATCTGGCTGGTATTTGGCTCTCTGCACGTGTGGATCTGGACAGGCAGCTACGCTGGGTCACTTCTACCCCAATCCTCTCATACACAGAGTTATTACAAGCGCATTTGGATTCTGATACGTACATTGCTCCAACTTGGAGCTGGGCGTCTCTCAATCAAAGTGTGTCCTTCTTGTTGTTTTCTACTTTCACCATTGAGACTGCTTTTCAACTCATAGCTCACACTATTGAACCTGCGTCAAAGAACTCAGATGTCACAATTTCCATCAAGCCTGGATCATCCATCACGCTCTCTGGAAAGCTCCGAAATATTCCTCGGGGACCATATACTATAGAAGAAAGTTCTTCCAACCGCAAAGTTGTGAATCAAGATTTTGTGATGGATGAACCACACAAAAGGGAATCGGTGGAGGGCTTCATGAAGAATGATTGGATCAGTTATTATACCGATTGGGACCCTTCACTTGATGATTTCGACGGCAGAATTATGGATGACAATCTTACACTATTTCAAACATGTGTCGAGACCGTGATTCATTGTCCGAAAGCAAGTGGTCTCATGTTACTTCCAGTCGAAGGGGGGAATACTCGGTTATTTCGCCGAGTCGGAGCCTTCGAAATTTGGGGACCGTTGGACTCACCAGAATGGAAGGAAACTGAAGTCGTCATCATCTAGCTCTGGCGGTGGTTTCAAAAGAGTTGGTATTCATTTAGTTATGGTTTCGGAGTTCTGCACTTCATGTTTCGGGGTCTAATCGCGTGCTATAATTGGGTTTTTGTACTTGGAAATGTTCATGATCTAGCTTGGAAACTTGTTCCCTATTCTTACCAATTTCATCTCCTCAATCGTAATATACTCATTCATCATGGGAATCACAAAGCACATCTTCAATATAATGTTCTTGACCGATGTATATCATGATTATCACCAGCAAACATATTCCGAATCTCAAGCTCTAATTAAAGCCCCCTTCAAATACGAGCCTTTTTGATTCAAACTATCAAAGATGGTAAATCTGTATTGGTATCTCAATATCTCCTTGTAGTTCCCATGCTGAATGATTTCCCAGGAGAGGAAAAAATCAAAAACGTTAAAAGATGAAATGAAAAAATACACATCTTTGAATACCTATCTCAACCAGTCCGGAAAAACACCGCAAAAATATCACAAATCTTGGCCCCTTTCGATATCTTATCTAATTACTAATTATAGTAATTATAGTAATTACAATATTAAAAAATCATACGAGCCATGTCCCCGCTAATCAAACCATGTTATTACGCTATACGTAACTGTAACTCCTCCCCTTCTTCTCACCCCCCCCCCAAACATATGTTCCGTGACTCGTAGGTAGGTAGGTATAATTGGTTGGCGCTGCAAGAGGAAACAAAAAACAGGAAATAGAAAACAAAAAATAGGAAATAGGAAATAGGAAATAGGAAATAGGAAATAGGAAATAGGAAATAGGAAATAGGAAATAGGAAATAGGAAATAGGAAATAGGAAATAGGAAATAGGAAATAGGAAATAGGAAATAGGAAATAGGAAATAGGAAATAGGAAATAGGAAATAGGAAATAGGAAATAGGAAATAGGAAATAGGAAACCATATACATGGTCTCATTTCGACATCAACTTATCCCTTCTATACGTTTCAAACAACTGAGGTTAATCATCGATATCGTGCTAACTGGCAAACAAAACTATGATCTTCTCGCTGAGATTCGTTTCCTCTTTGATGATTTCGGGGTAGGTGGTCAATTTTGTTGTTTTTAGGTCGTAAATATTAGAATTTTGAGTTGAGATGAAATGAAATTTGTAGGGCAATCTAAAGTACATTTTTGGGAAGCTAATTAGTTATGCAGAGTAGTGGAAAGGTTTTAGTATATCTCTATCTCGTCATATTTTTTTACTGGAATTTTGTTAATGTAATTTTTTAAAGCTAGATCATGAGGTATGATTAATTGATTTTGGTGTTGGGGGGGACCCCATTAGCCTCAGCCGATCACATACTTTAATTACCTATCTACCTTCGCCTTCGACGTATGAGTACTTTTGTGATAAGGGTACCTTATTACGATACTTCATAGTAACTCATATTAGAAGTTCCTACCAATACCTATTAATCTCTAACCCAGTACTCATTGCAAAATCTCAATTGACTCCGTTCATTCCTTGCACCTTGAACTTCTCAGCAGAGTTCGTATTCTAGCCCACATTGGATATTTAAATATGATCAAGTTCATGTTCCAATCAGGGGTTCTCTTCCAATAGAGCTCGACGTTTGATACACATCCAATATTTCAAATCGATTCATATTTGTTGTAAAATAGTTGTACTAAGCCACTCTGCTTAGCATTATATACATTTCCAACAATATTATTCCACTGTAGTCCGGACTATTCAAAGCCCTTCGAGTCGTTTATTAGATATATTTGGAAGTACTATCTTTTCGAAATTTCGAAACTGATCTTTGCATTCTGTGGGTACTTGGATTCATCCTCTGCATGCCTGTATTGTCTAATTACTGTTCCAGACAGTAGGTAAACGTAAACTGATAATCAATTCTGCAGATACTGATTATCTTGATCTCTGATACTGATACTGATATATATTTCAGAGACATGGAAAAAAGTCAGTACATCTTATCAATACTCCTTTTTCTAGATTCTAATTCCAATGACTTCTATTTTAGCCGAGAAAAGATTCACCAACTGTGGAAACTTGAACCTTAACAAACATGTAAAAGGCCTATCATTCCCCGAACCTTCTTTTAATATGCATTTTCTGCCAGTCTATATAAGCACTAGGTCTACTGGATCCCTACTTTATCCTTTTCATTGAATCGAATACTCTATCAATGAATGTAATATTCGATTAATCTCTAATCATTGGACGCACGCAGATTGGGCATTGCATTCGTTTACTGGTGTGCCTAATAGACCTATTTCTCGCATGGAATAAGGTGATATTTCTTGCAAAGAGAATATATATGTTATTTGTCTGCATTGCTTCATAAGATACAAGTAACTTACCATAACCACTCCATACATGAGCTCTATTCTAGGTCCTCTTCTACTTATCGATATAGCCGCTAACTATCTAAGTATATATAGGAATCTCGAGGCCCGAGGGGGTGTACTTCAACTCTTTATCAAGGGGAATTATCCTTGAAAGAGAGGTTAGTGATAATAAAATATTGAACTACCCCTTGCTCTTGTACTCATTTCTCTCACTTTCTTGAAATCGGGATATACCTAAAGCCCAGTTGGTGGGATTTCAAGCTTTGATATTAGATGATTGACTTTTGAAGAATCAGAGCATAAAAGAATAGCCCGGTTAGATCACCCCAACGCGTCAGCGGTTTTGTAGCGAAATTTGAGGCTTCAAGTTCACAAGGCGGTCGCAGGATTATATGATAACCAGGGGATGGCCATAGAATCGTTAAAGAAGTGAGTAATGATGCGAAATAAAGTATAGATGGGTCGAAAAGAAGCTATATAGGCTAGATAGACTTTAGGGTTAATTGTTCAAAGTACAATACAACAATAGAAATTGGAATTGGAGGGTGAGAAAATGACTTTGCCAGGTTGATCGAGACACTGCTTGCTTAAAAGCGATGTAAGAATGCATAGCAGAATTAGAGGGCAAGAAAATAACCAGGTTAGGTAGATGGAAGAATTGATTGTTCCAACAGTAGTGCAACATAGAGAAGTCAAACTAGACGGTTGAGGAAAAACTAGCGAGGGGAAGAAATAGAAAGGGCATTTCATCATCACAAGATCTCTACGACATTGAAACATCAAATTTGACTATAGGTTGGAGAAGGGTACATGGAGAAGCTTTCAGTGTCAAAGTTCCCTATCCTGAAACAGGCAAGACCATGTTCCTTAGAAAGGAGTTAAATCAAGAAGAGTAGAACTCAAGTTGTTTTGGGAAGTGCATTTCATTCTATTATACTACTCCCCAATGAAGAATCACATACCGAATGGTTTTCCACTCTATATCACTTCCTGAAATAAAACCACAAACTGACGTTTAAAGTTCAATATTGAGGCTATGTGTCTTTGTTGATATAAAATAGTTCTACATACACTAGCTCGATACACAATAATAATATCAACAATAGTCTTGAACGATAGTCTCCAACCAAAATATACCCACCCCAATCCATCTGTCATATTATGCAAATGGGTGGCCCTATAAACATGCTTCGTTCTCCAATTTAGCAGGAGCTTGAGCCATCCCTTTCTAAGAAACACCAGATATTGACCTATCTAGTCTTAAATCAAACTTCTAACCATCTTCATTCTCGCATACCAATAAACATTTTTCAAGGCATCATGGATCGCTCATATCGCAGACGAATGACACTTTATGGTAATACGGCGATTCATCGCAATGCTTACATCTTGAGATAGATTATATATTTACTTTTTCAGAACCATTAATAAAATATCATAACAACCAAATCAATGAAAATTCATACATAATAAATAAGGCCAATCTAATCTCTCTCCCAACTTGCGAAGTGGAACCCCCCTTTCGCTTAAAACTCTGCCAAAAAATTTCTCCACCCCCACTTACTATACCGTGGGATATATTGGCAACCATGAACGTTTCTGACATCAAATTCAATAAACTATCCGGCATGGTGTAGTGGCTAGCATTTCCGCCTCTCATTCGGAGCTTTCGAGCTTCAATCAAGTCGCGGGAGACCGGGGTTCAATTCCCCGTACCGGAATTTCTTTTTGCCTCATTTTCTTTTTTTGGTCTTTTTTTGCCTCTTTTTTGGGGGGGGGAAAAAGACATATGAAGGCAAAGCACTCTGCATGTAGTTCGACTTATGTTTTCCATAATACTGCCCGACACGCATCCGCTAAAGTATTGGCCCCGCTCTCCGGCTCGTGGGAGCGTTCACCAATAACATCGGTCTCGGATCCCCCAAGTATAGTATTTGCCTCCGTCTCACTCGGCATATCAGTACTATTACCGGTATCATGTTTCCCAATCTTCTTCCCCTTACCCACTCTTTACAGATTCGCTTAAGCTTTCCGTAGATATCTGTCTTTCAGATCTTTCAAACTTTTTTACTTCACATCATTGACCTCGAAAGTGTGTCAATCAAGCATGATGTCTGTCGTCTTATCATGCGATCAACATGGTATTTGATATCAATAGTCCGTTGATGATCCACATTATGTTACAAGTTATAGTTATGCTATTGGATTTGAAGCTTTGCGTATGGCATAGCAGCGCAGTTTCCTATAGTCTGGACTGCAGTCCAATGACAAAAGACTTTTAAACATTGAGACCATTTCAAATATTGAAATCATCTTATATGTCAAAATTATCTTGAACATCGAAACCACTTCAAATTTTCAACCCCTTTCGATTATTCAATCGATTTAAAATAAAACAACAAGCTCCTTTAAATGATTCAAGCATTTTCAAACATTCAAAACTTGAAAACTCGAGATCGGACTGCAGTCTGGAATACGCAACCTATACTATGAAGCACGGATTTATTGTTAAACTCCTATATATCTTGGTATATTACAACAATAACTTGAGCGATTTCGATTGTGTAAATAAACAATTAGACAGGGTTAATTGATTGGAATGGTTGTAATACTCTCTCTTTCTCTTAAGAAAAACAAAAAACAAAATACTCTAAAAACTCCGTACAACATTCCCCGATGACCTACGAAATATCCGACGTGCTCACCAGGAGCTCCCGGTACCTTTCAAATTTTCCCCGGTGAGCTCAAACCTAATCCCACACTAGCTCCCGGTAAGCTTTTTATTTTCTCGTATTTCCTCGCATTTGCTCGTACTTCCTCGGATATCCTCGTATCTCCATGCCCGGTAAATTCATCCCCAATTTTTAGTATACATACCTAGCTAGCATTTACAGCTATCAATCATTTCCCGCTATTATTCGGTTCCGGATCTACATTATGTTAATGACTACGTGCCCTCGGTTGTTTCGCACTTCTCATCACCGTCGCGAAGCCAGGGTTGGATAATGCGTAGGGTATACCCTGGGTAGTCTGGGTAAAACCCGACGGGACGCCCCTCTACTGGGTAGGGTAGGTAGGGTAGGTAGCTATCTTTAAAAGGCTGTGGGGTATCTGGGGTAGGTATCTGTGGGTATATATTATATAATCGTTGAATATTATCACTCAAAGTTGCTTAGATCAGGGTAAGAATCTAGGGTAACTATTCTGTAGAATCCTATAGGGTAGGGTGAATTACCTACCTATAGAGGTCAAATACCCCCGATAAGATACAGGTGCGCAGGCCTGCTTCCGGTTTATAGTATCTATTTTGCGGGGAAGAGGGGGGGTGGCTAATGAGATAGATAGATGGATCATTCAAGTTCAGCAAGACAGAGGAGAGAAATTGGGAATCTAAATAACCGTTTTGAACTTGTCAATTTGAATGTACCAATCCATACAGGAAACGCATCCGCGCAAAGCAAAGAAACTCCAAGCCATTCCAATCCATACCATTATCATCCTAAAGACCAAATTTCTCCTTAAACCTTAAAATCGCATCCGCAATCTCCTCAACATTCGTCTCCACTGCAAAATGTCCCGCATCCAAATATTCCACCACGACATTCTTACAATCCTTCTTAAACGCCTCAGCGCCAGCCGGGACGAAAATCTCATCATTCTTACCCCAAACCGCCAGAACGGGGACATTTGAATCTCGAAAGAACTTATGAAATTCCGGGTACAGATCAACATTCGTGCGATAGTCGTAGAAGAGATCGAGTTGAATGTCCATGATTCCCGGACGGGAAAGGAGGGCGAAGTCGAGGGTATAGGATTCGGGTCCGATTTTATGGAGGTTGGATTGCGGGGTGCCGGTCACGTATTGCCATTTGGTGGCCTCGAAGGAGAGGAGGGTGGATTTGAGGGATTTGCGGGCGGCGGCCAGTTCTCGGGGGGTGTCGGTTGCCCACATTGCTTGGATGGGCGCCCAGAATTCGCCGAGTCCTTCGGCATATGCGTTGCCGTTCTGGGAGATGATGGATTGGATGGCGTCGGGGTGACGGATTGCAAGGCGGAATCCGATGGGGGCACCGTAGTCGAAGAGATAGAGGGAATATTTTTGGACTTTCAGCTCATTCAAGAAAGACTCGATGGTGTTCGTTAGACCTTCGAATGTGTACTTGTAATTTCGGGTTTCGGGAACCTCGGTAAACCCAAAGCCGGGAAGGTCTGGAGCGATGACGTGGTATTTCTGAGAGAGGAGTGGCATCAAATTGCGGAATTGGAGGGAAAAGCTAGGGAAGCCGTGAAGGAGGAGGAGTAAAGGCGCATCGGGGGGGCCCTCCTCTCGGTAGAATAGCGTGACGCCATCGACAAGGACGCTTCCCCGTATGACTCCAGGCATTGCGATGCATCTTTGGGTGATGAGGGATAACAAATGGAAATCGATAATATGGCTCATGGTCTCATCATTTATGCACGCCCGACACAAGAATGGCGGGGTATATGTCGTAACTCATGCTTCAACTGTGTATTATATATTGGCTGACGTTTGTCAAATCTGAAAACGGCGGCGAACATATTTTCTTTCGTCTTTGTCATCCTCTTACAGGAGTGAGCCTAATCAAGACTACTGCATCTCTGATTGGATGAAATGTGAACAAGGGAATTAATACAGAAGCTCATAGCATGCTTGATCACACTTCTGAGGTCTTTCTGGAATATTCATTAGTTTTCCCATGACACTTGATCAATGAAAAGTCTGGAAATTTCGCATGTTGACATTGAATCCAAGATATTGTCATACATAGGCCCTGCCTACAGTGAATGACATGCTGTACTAGTACGGCTAGCACCCTTATATAAGGTAGTGATCTAGAAGAGGTCCTTTCCTCTTCAGCATAGTTCTTTTATCAGATTACAGATCCTGAAGCTATTCCCACATGCCCTAGGTGACGTGCATGACAGATATTCCAAGTTCGGTGATTGAATAAGAATATCTCAACCCACGAGAGACATTGTCTAGCCGCAATTGGAGAGTATTAACTCTAATGAATTTGAATAGCTTATATGAATTACCAATACCAAGGGCTCTTTTAGATGTTAAAATCCGTCTAATAATCCCCCCTTTTCCACAAAATAACCTGCGTTTTTCTATTCTAATCGCCTGATAAGTCTTACACGAATTTTATATAACAATCCGCATTTAATGAAATTTCTAGTAGGGCCTTAATAAGTTCTTTCGGAACTTTCCTAAATATTCACATTTCTATTTTATTTTATATAATACGAAATAGAAAGAGGTGTTGAAGCCTACCTAGGTACAGGCACCATGTACTGTGGTGGGGAAGTGGAGGTAGGAGCTAGTCCCAATGTGGCTAAGGGCGGGGTAGCACTAATATAGAGCTCTTCGTAGAGCCTCTCCTCTCTTTCAGTACAATCTAACCTAACCTTGCTACCCTGAAAGGAGGCATTCTCTTAACAGAATCGGTATTTATATATCGGTATTTACACAACGGAGCCGATACATCAAAAAATCTAAATTATAGGACTTCTCAGCTTTAATTTCATTTTAAGTTATACTTCTTTTTATAAAAGCTAATAATAATTCCAAGCGGATGGATTTAAAAGCCTTCCTTTTTTTGAGCGGACTTGTACTATAGCGGAATCCGATATGGCATAAAACAGCGGATTATTTAGCTGAATCCGCTGTTTTTCGACATCCGAAGTTCCGAACGAGCCCCAACTCGGGTCATCCTTTTCGCTCACATAGACTATCAAGAACCAGTACCGTAAAACATCTTTACTGCAGCGCCAAGGCGAACATGGACTCTACATCGCAGGCCTCCCTCCATGGGCAAAGTAAGACTGTTCTTACTAATTTTCTCTTTCTGGTCAATGGGCAAAAATGTGCAGTGCTCCACTAATGTTCCAATAACTTGAGCAGCTACAACTTCCGCCATCTTTTTTCCTAAGCAAGTCCGAGGTCCTCCATTGAATACTGGATACTCAAAAGCAGTCTTTGAAATCAGAACGCCATTTTCTAGCCATCTTTCGGGTCTAAATTCGTCAGCATCCTCACCCCAAGTTGATTTTGACCGATTCATTGCCCATGTACACCAAACAAGTACGGCATTCTTGGGAAGGAAAGTTCCATCAGGTAATGTAGTTGCTTGCTCGCATTGCTTGATTTCAAAAGGTACCGGTGGGTAAAGTCTTAAGGTTTCATAGAAGACAGCCATTATGTATGGCACGACTGTAGGTTGGTATGATGTGGATCTCCCAAATTGCCCCTCTTTGACTAGAGCGTATACTTCTTGGCGTACTTTATCCATTACGTTTGGGTTACGCATGAGAAGATAAAAAGCCCAAGTTAAAGCTTGCGCGGTAGTATCACGACCTAGCAATCATTAGTTGGGGAATCGAAATATGTTCGTTTGATATGGTACATACCTGCAGAAAGGTAATTCAGAGCAGCGTCTGCTACCATTTGATGATCGGCTATCGAATCCAGTAAAGAGTGAATCAGACTGCCAGAGATAGAGTCCAAGGATCTTGGATCGTTTGTGGTCTGCTTTTTCTCTTCTCGAGCAATAACTGCATTCGACACAATTTCAGCACCAAAGGCTTTAACCTTTGCTATTGAAGATCTAAAACGACCACCAAATACCATTTCAGTGACCGGCCAAAGAGGGTTTTGAAACCTCTCACCAGTAGCTCCAGATGCGTATTCAAAAGCCAAAGAGAAAGGGTCGCCCGCATGCATATCCATCTAACGAAATATCAGTAAACAATTGCCGAGGGGATTTTGAGAATTAATATCCTTACATCATATGCCATCCGGCCCATGAGCTTCGTAGTCAATTCATGAAGCACAGCCTCCAGATCGATTATTTTGTCATATCTTTTGTATGAAAGAAGTGTAAGCTGTGTCACAGTCTCTCCTAGATACTTTGGAAGTGCAACATCGGTAAGAACCTTCAAGTTTGCAGCATTCAAGAAATTCAAACCAGCTTTTCGTTGCACCTTCCATAGATCTCCATCGGCATTAATGATACCATTTCCTAGCACTCTTAGTATCTCCACACACAAGACATAATAGCAAAATCCTTACCAAACAAATCCCAAGACCTCTTTTTGAAAAAGGCCCCTTTCGCAAAAATCCCTTCATTCTTCAAAACATACTCCAGATTTTTCGGATCATTTATCACCACACCGGGTGGTAATGATGGGACTGAAATCTCAAATGTCTCGAACCCAAATTTCCGTTCACACTTGACGAACCACGAGAATAACTTATGACGAGCTTGAAGGAAGAGAATACCATTCCCAACTATTGGTAATGTATTTGGTGGTCGTCTGGATGGTTGGTAAGGTTAGTTGAGGACCAGCTTGCCATAGATAGAAAACAGGGAGGTAGTGCGTGCATGTTGAATATCCTGAGAAGGTATCATCAAAGGCCAAGAAGAGCAAACGAATGTATCTTGGTACAAAGTATCGAAGCTGTTTCTTCTTGAGAGAGTATTCCGGGTAATCTTCCTGGTAGGTAATCTTCACGGTACACAAACCAAACTCGTGATCTCGTGCCAAGTTCGTGTCACTCACCTCAAAGATTTCCCATCCCTCTTGATTTCCGACCGTTTGAACAAAGAACTCGACAGACAAATCGCGACCCCAATTGATACAATTACCAAGAGATACATTTTGTCTCATCTATTTCGACGTCGAACAAAGGACCATATTCATGAAAGATGTGGTGATGCAATATTTACACGAATAATAATGGAATGAAGGAATCAGGATTAAGTTTACCCAAGAAGGTTTCGTTGCTACAATCAATGATGCTTTGTGTTAGCGTCACTGCCTAGGTACTAGGATAAAGCCTCATAGGAAAGTACTTTGGAAACAAGACACACCTACTTACTACCTACCTTATTTAAATTACACGACATTCTGCATTTCTTTCATTCATTCATTCATTCATTCGATTGACGAAGATACATCTCTTTTTCTTCATTCCTCGAAATCCGTACATCTGTACAATTGAATTGAAAACACAAGAAGGAAAAAAAATACAACAAAAATGGTTCTTATCTGCCCACGGATTCAATTCTTCGAGGTTGATGATCAACCCTGGTTCGTATGCCCTTGGCAGCAGAAGATATGCCCCTCTTGCTCCTCCATCTCCCCCACCTCCGCCTTCATCCCATTCCCTCTCTGCTCCCTTAACTGACATCTCCATCACCCAGGTTCCCCCAATACCTCCGTCAAAAAGTCCAATCCTGCCTAACCGTCTGCTGGACCTTCCGCGTCCCCCTCATCCAACCCTCTTCCCCCGCCCAACTAGTGGCTACAACACTCTGCCGCATTCTCTCCGACGATGTCACGACCTACACCTACGTTGATTTCTGTGCCGGCGCCGGAGGTCCCACGCCTTATATCGAAGTTTATATGAATGCGCAATTGAAATCCTCCTCTGCCTCCTCTACCTCTGCCCCCAGTCCTTCAAAATCCTCATTGATAGACACCCATGAAGCCTCATACGCCGAAGTTGCAGCCACGCCAACAGAAAAAACAGATGGACTTACCAGTCACTCGCCAATTCCTGTTAATGAGGATGAGCATGGCGAGAAAGATGGAAAAGTAAAATTCGTATTGACGGATTTACATCCACATATACCCGATTGGACAGCAGCCTCCAAACGCAGCGAGAACCTCTCTTTTGTCGCAGAATCAGTTGATGCAGCGAATGCCCCAAAGGATTTATTGAAGAATATCAATGGCAATACAGATGGAGAGATCAAGGTATTTCGGTTATACAATTTGGCATTTCATCACTTTTCGGATGAGTTGGGAGGTAGGATATTGAGGAATACGGTTGAGACTGCGGATGGTTTTGGGTAAGTTATTTCCATCTTTTCTTCTCATATCTTCCCTCTTTTCCATAGCCAAAATCTAACATAACCCCCTCTTCAGTATATTCGAACTCCAAGAACGTACCATCTCCTCCCTACTAACCATGTTCGCCATGGGCATAATGATGCTGTGCGTAACGCCCTTCTATTTCTGGCGTTCACCCGGCCATCTATTCTTCACATACATTATACCTATTATCCCATTCGTATTGGTTTGGGATGGAATTATTAGTTCGTTGAGGACGAGGAGTGCAGAGGAGGTGGAAGCCTTGATGAACACCAGTGGTGGAAATACGGCAGGCTGGAAGATGTTGAGTGGGAGGGAGAGACATACTTGGCCGACGGGGTATATGACTTGGGTTATGGGGGTTAAAAATTAAAGGGTGATGGGAGAGGTTGCCATCTGCCTGCAACTTATGTGTTTTGGTTTCTTCAGTTGTGCTTTCTTACGTAACAGGCAGTTAGGATGGAATACCTTGGTGAGCTTTCAGAAGGGATAAGATAATTGGATATAGGTAATCGGCGAATTGTTCATATTGTTTGTTTGTCTTGCTCATTCTTATATATGTGTTACTTTATTCGGGAATGAATCCACCACCCATGTCATCTTCATAATCCTCATCTGTATATGTATCGCTCAACTCGCTATCCTCACTCTCCATAATCTCATCCTCTTTCACAAACCCGCCTTCTTCTCCCTCATCTGCATCCCCATCCTCTTTCACAAATCCACCTTTTTCCTCTTCCGCTTCCCCTTCCCTCCCATTCTCAACATCCTCATCCTCGCCCCCAAAAGCTTCTTTCACAAATCCACCCTCTTCCCCTTCTCCCCCATCCTCAACATCCTCATCCCCACGCTCATCCCCCACACCCCCCTCACCATCCACCTCCCCACGCCCAAAACCATACCCAGCAATCCTCTGCACAATCCTCAACGCCAGCAACCACCTCCTCCAAACCCTCAGCATCCTCTCCTCCCTCTGCTCTTGTACCTCCCTCTCCCTCTCCTCCCTAATCCCCTGCACAACCGCCTCCACCGCCTCCGCATACTCCTCCGCCACCACAACGCCCTGAAAAATCGCCGACCCATGTCTCCCCTTAAACACAAACCCCGTCAACGCCGCCGCAAAATCCACGCCCAATAATTTCGCCGCATGCATTGATTCCGGCGCCGGGATATGCGTGCCGCCTGCGGGAACCATCGATGGTACATAGAGATCGATATTGCCGAAAGAGTTTTTCGGGACTCGTCCATGGACGATCGGGGGTGCGATGAAGAGTTCGGTTTGCGCTTCCGTGTAGAGGTTTGTGCCTGGTCGTTCTTCTCTGTCTCTTTCTTGTTCTTCTTCGTCGAGGAACATATCGTCTCTTCTCGTCTTTCGGGGGGCCACGGTTTTGATGGGTTGTTCGCCCATCTTTATTTCTCGCCCGAGTCGATACCATGCATCTGCGCTCTTGCATATCTTGACATCTTTTCGTCGATATACATTTTCTAATTTCTTCTTGCTCCCTGCACTTGCGCCCGCATTTCCCGTCGCCACTTTCCCGCTTTCCCTCTCCGCAACGATGACTTCGTTCCGTCGGAGATGGCGCTCGAGTGCATAGATCGGATGATCCTTAAAATCCTGCACGTTTCGCGGCATTGGTTCTCGAGCCTCAAGAGCTGCCAATTCCCCATCTTCGATTTGTTCCACGTCCGTCTTCCAATCACGGGAATAATGATGCAGCACTTTACCCCACCATTCTTGACCTCCGGCCGTAGATTCGACCCTCTGCTTGCGGGTTTTAGAGTTCGGAGCTTTGGCGTATCGACGAGTTACATCGCGGGCGGATGAATTGGAGGAGAAGGCTATGATGTAGGAAAGGGCATTTTCTCTGTCGATCAGGGGTGGTTCAAAGGAGCGGGGTTTAGAGATTGTTTGGGTTACGAGGGGGTCGATGGGTATCCATTTTTGGTGCGCGGAGTCAAGGACTTCGAGCCAGAAGATGGGGAAAGGGGATTCCCGAATGGGTTTGGGTTTTGGGGTTGGTCGGGGTAAGGGGGCGGGGCTGATGGTGGGAAGATTGTAGGCAGAGGCGCTGGGGTGGCCGAGTCGGCTGCGTGGGTTGGAGAGGAAGGTTGAGTTGCTCGGGCCGGGTGAAGAGACGGGCGGAGGCTGGATGGTTGGTTTGGGTTTGGGTTTGGGTTTGGGTGGTTTTGGCATGGATGGGCCGCCGGTGGTGAATGATAGGGGTTGCAGTGAACAGACTAGCCGAGTTTCCACATTTGCACTTCGTAATAATGCGCAGAATAGCTGTGCTCCTATATCTCTAGAGCCTTTCAGTTCCGTTGCCGCCTTTTTAAAATCCGAAATCTCATATGAATCATCTGCATCATCCGGTAATTTATACTATACACCTTGCTGTCAGAAGTAGTTTCGTCCATCAACGTGAGCAATCTTACATTTTTGATATCATCCTCATCATCTGCCCACAGTGCCCTCCTCATACCCCTCTTCGTAATCTGAAACTTCGTTCTCCACATAACAGCCACCATTTCCAACCCCCTTTTCAACGAATCCGCTTGGCCAAACTGTGATAGATCCTCTCTCGGTTTCAAGAATGTCAACATCTTATTATTCAGAAGTGGTCGCAGAGAATCTTGAACAACGGAATCATTACACCACTTATTTCTCCTATCAACGTAGGACAATAAACATAAGAGATGTAATTTATGGATCTCCAATCGAAGAGCTTTGTCAGCTTTAGTTATAGCTTTACGTCTAGGGGTAGTGGCTTGACGTTGGGGTGATGGTCTGGTAAGAGTTAACTCTAAATCACCTGATGGTTCATCGTCATTGGTGTTGAAATTGATGTTTTCCCAATCGATTTCGACATCAGGATCGCTTTCCGACGATTCTTCATCAGAATCTCTATATGCTGTTTGCTTAGGTGTGTTTGTATCCCCATCCGACCTCTCATCATCAAAGTCTTTTGATACCATGATGATATCCTCAAATTCCACATCCTCTTCCCCATCTTCATCTTCGTCATGTGACTCCGCCACAGAAGTTTTAGATGGCCCTGCTCCTGATGCAGCAACTGCAGCGCCTCGTGTGCTCACTCTCCGTTTCTTCAGAGGTCTTTCAGAGGTTTCTGCTTGGGCTGGTAAGGCTTCCGCCAACATAGCCCGGTAAACATCAGGGACGGCATTCTGAATTGGCGCCTTCCCTTTTCCCTTCGGTCTTTCCCTCGTTTTCGGAGGCATTTCAGTTCTTGAGCTCTCGTTATCCCGATCCCAGTATATTTCGCAAGTTTAGTTTCCTATCCAATTTGGAATTTCACAAACTCATCGTCTGTTAAAGAGTGGTGGCAATATCTGAATCAGAGGTGTCGGACCTCATCAATATTGTTGATTGAATGATTGAATGTACGAAGCGCAGCTTATGCGAGACATTTTTATTTCCGGAAGGCCATTAAAGTTCCCAGTTATCTATTGAAATTGGGTATTAATACGAGGATATGATGAAGAGCCTTTGGGTATTGCAGTTCGCTGACGCCTGTTCATCTTGGGGAAACTGGGAAATTGATTAGTAAGCACGCAAGTGACTGCTATTGAAGTGTGTACATATCAATAGATAACGTAAAAGTCGATAAACCCACACCCAAAACAACCATATAAATTTAGTAGGGTCATGCCGGGTTTTACCTTGAACTCCACAATTGGGAGCTCACCGGGGATACAAAAAAAGAATCAAAGCTCACCGTGAAACAACTACCAATTCGAAAGACATGCAAGCTTGCAGGCAGACAAATATTGATACAATCATTTGGCTAGCAAGAAAAAATATTACATCACTGGTACCAACACCAAGCGGCGGTCCCATACTCCGCACCTGTTACCTACCACCTTTTGGACGATGGGAGTTTCGACCATAACATCAAGCTCACCGGGGGCAATGGGCCTACCTCACCGGGAGCTTGTCTGCTCACATGAAAGTTGAAAATAATGATATTCTCGCAATATTTTTTATAGTGTTCAAAGAACCACGTGTAATATTGAATATTAATAAGTATGCCTGATAAGTCTTCAACCGAGTTGTCCTTTAGAGATACGCTGTTGAGTCACTCTATCGTTTGTTTATCATTGAGTCATTGACACATATCTAGGTAGGTATACCCGGGGAATTTCACTTGCACCTTGTGTACTTCTTCTCATTACTTGCCATCCTAATATAGGAAATACACTTATTATCTGTAACCCACACATCGTGTGCCTAATTGAAATCAAAAGCTTCAGCTATCTCTAACAAGATGCCACTGTTGCATCTTCCTCCTGAGCTCGTTGAATCGATTTTGCTCGAATCTGTATTCGATCGCTCGATTAGAAGAGCTTTATCACTCAGGCTAGTGTGCCGTAAGATCTCACTTCCCTCCATTTCTAAAGTCTTCCTGCGACTGACAGACATTTAGAGCGATTCTCCCAAGAAGTTGGAGATTTACTTTTCAAGTGGCAACTACTGGATAATGAAACGGAGGATGTTGGAATCACTCCAGAAAGAGGACTGCAGTGGCATCATGGGAATTACTACAAGTCAAGTGAATTCTGGCGCTCGTACCTTGTTTACCGAGCTTTCAATATAGATGCCCGTCCAGATGGTCGCGTTAAAGCCCACAAAACGGTGAACTACATCCACAGGGTTGCGGAATCTATCTGCAAGGAGACCGGCGCCGACTTGGAAACGACAATAGAAGCTCTATGTGGGCTAAGTATGTACTGCAAATCTATTTTTGGGGAGAACTCCAACGGTTCGGTGATAGGGGAGCGCAATTTCGACCAATCTCTTTTATCCGCTGCGACCTATCTTAACCATGCTCCTATGGTGAGGAGGCTACTTCAAGATGGCAATTGCTTCCAAGAGGAGGGAGGTCTCTTTCCTTCATCAATGGGTCTCGCCGCAGTAAGGATAATCTTTTTTAATTTCACACTACCCAATGTCTATCTCTATTTGTATATTTTATCTTGAACATTCTCTAAAATTTCTGATCCTGATTTCCCCCACAATTCCTTCTTTTCACATAAAAGACCTTGACGATAGGCAACGGCTGACTCCCCGACTTTATAGTGGGCAGGGAATCGGCAAATACTTAAAATTTTCCAGGATTGCTTTCAGGAACATTTACCTGAATCGGAAGGATCCGATGAAGATTTTATTCGATATACTTCGAAAGAAGTATTTAAATTCCACGTAACAGAAGAAGCGATCCAGGGAGCCGCAATTCGAGGCGACAAAGAACTGCTGTATATGCTTATATTCCCTGCTAACGGAACTGATCCTGAAATCACAGGGCTTCCCGATCAGATATTTGGGCCAATGACCTGCAATACAACCAGGGCGCTTCGTCTATCCCTACGTGCTACGTATAAAATAGAAGTATATAAATATCTCAGAGACTTGACTTCAGACGAACGGATTTCGAAAGTTAGCATGCTGGGGGAAAACTGCCGAATAGGCAACATCGAAATGGTTCGATTTCTCCTTGATTCAGGTGTCGACATCCGCGCATATTCAGGTGACGACACCCGCACATATTCATACAGTGCACCGTTAGTTGAAGCCTGCAGAAAGGGCCACGAAGACCTCGTTGATCTCTTGCTAGAAAGGGGAGCTGATGCAGATTGCATGTTTAACGACTTTTCGGGGAGGGAAGGGGAGTGGAAATGGTTTGGGGGAAATGATCATCAAAAGATGGAAACTCCGATCAACATAGCAGCTAAAGCAGGGAGCCTATCCATTGTCCGAAAGCTAATCGGTCACGGGACTGACTTGCGCCGTTTGGAAAATGGGTATGAGGCATTAAGATATGCCGTGGAAAACGAACATACGGAAATGGTGAAGCTATTATTGGCATCAGGTGTTGATTTGGGATACTGGGGACAAAAGATATTCAGTAGTGCACATGAAAAGGGACTTGATTCCATGGTTGAGCTACTGGAATTGGAATATTTCAAGCTACCAGTTATCAAGAGAGCACAGTGGATGATGGTCGGAAATGGAACTATCTCTTACAAGGTTGGGGCGGACTGTATGGTTGAACCGCTGAAGCCACTTAGGAAATCCCTATTTGCAAATACACCGGCCTCAACTTCAAAAATAGCTGGTTGAGGAAATCACCATCCAACAATAACTATACTAGCCTGTTTAATCTATGAAAATTAACCCCTAAAACCCATCTTACACCGTGATCAGTAAGGAACAGCCAAGGGTAAAATCATACCGGCCCAACTCATAGACTTTCGTGGTTAATCATAATGCTCATGCCGCATATTGACTTAAATTTCAAATCTCAACTTGAAATATCTCTTAACTTGAAGCCTCAGTTAGATCCCAACAAAGACTTTATGATACTTTCAACAAAGTAGTATCTTCAAAAGATTATAATTTTGTGCCATTGAGAAACAAGGCATTTGACAACAAAATTCCTCACAAGTAACAGATCTCCACCCATCAACAATATTGGAGCTGGGTGTTCAATGATCCAGACTGCAATTTGAATTGAATCTTTTAATGTTTGAAGGGCTGTAGAACTTTTATCATGGTTAAATTGTTTCGATGGATTTATGATTTTACACAGTTTCAGTAATCCAAATGACGTTGATGTCTCCTGGACCGCCTTCAAATGTGCTTAAATTGTTCTGTCATCCCGACCGGGCTCATAATAATACCTCTGAATTCGTACGTCCTTATATATCATTACCAATAGTTCTGATTTGCCTCCGCTGTAGTGATCTGTGCAGCATCTACGATATCCAGCGTTGAAGTGAACATCTTTCGCTACTAACATCGACCACAACTCTCGTTGGTGGTCATGACGATGGGTTCTCCTGATGTCTCATTTATTGAATGAGAAGTCAACAACGGTCTTTAATTTTAAATGGCTCCTGATTATTCGCATATCCAGTTGAAGGCATTTGTATATAGTCTGAATGGTTTTGATAAATTGACATGATCGAAAACATCAATCTGACTTTAGTAGTATGGCACTGCCAAATGGGACCGCGTGCCTCACAATTTGCTTTCGTTCTCATTACCTCTCTTCAACGTATGGGCATAATGCCAATTCTCCCCCTCCATATCCATGCGCACCTTATATGCTTCTTCCGCATCCTCCAAAATCTGCATATCCAGCTCTACAAAATTCATTCCCTCTTCTCGCCCCATCTTACCCATAGCCCCTTTAAATGGCACTGTAACCTGGCTAATGCCTAAAAACCCAGAATCTTCCTTGCCCTTCCCTTCAGGTGCTCCGGCATTACAGAACACAATGCCGCATGTGTTCTCGAATGCTCGCGACACCAACATGGATTGAACAAATAATTCTTCAGAAAGGGGGTTCAGTGCCAATCCTGCGGGGGTACAATCGCTGAGAGTCCAGAATGTGGGGATAATGATGAGTTTTGCGCCTTGAGAAATGAGCTCCCGGAAAGCTTCGGGGAATGCGGCGTCCCAGCATATAAGCATGCCGACTTTACCAAGGGGAGTTTCGAAACTGGTGTGTGGGTCATGGGTAGATGATGTTAGATGTGGGCGTTCGGGATGCCAGAGATTCTTTTTGGTGTAGGAAGAGAGGATTTTGCCTTCAGGGGAGATGAAGTAGGCAGTGTTGTGGAGGAGGGATGATTCGGGGTGGATGGTACAGATGGTTCCTGGGACGATGGATATTTTGAGTTCGGCGGCAAGGGATTGATAGCCAGAGAGGTATTTGGATGTGATATCGTGGTGACATAGTGAAAGAAACTCGGGTTCATCCGGAACCCATGAAGTGAGGTGGTATTCGGGAAGAACCGCAAGGTCACAGCCTTGAGAAGCAGCGTCTCTAATGAATGCTACTGCCTTCTCATAATTGTAATCTACAGCAAGAGGCTGGTTGAGATTATGAGCTTGAATTCTTGACATCAGGGTTGGGCAAAAGGTAGGGTACACCCGGGGTAACCCGGGGTGAATCCCGGCGGGTGACTACCCTTTTTTCTTTCTACAGGGTAGGGTAATCATTTTGTGAAATGCCCTGGGTACGGGTAGACCTGCGGGTATATATCATATGATCGTTTAATGTAGTCGTTCAAAGTTGAAGAGGGGGGAAAAGATGGAAGTGATGGAAGGTGGAAGATCGAAAGTGGAAGGTGGAAGATTGAAAGTGGAAGGTGGGGATAGAGTTGGGAATAGCTTTAATTTTGGACGATTATATTAGACGATCATATGATATATATTCTGTACCCGCGGGTTTTATAGGGTAACCGCCCCGTAGAATCCAACAGGGTAGGGTGAACCACCCGAAGAGGTGAAATACCCCGGATAGGGTACGGGTGCCCATGCCTGATTCTTGTCAGGTTTCAGGGAACTTTCGTATCATGCTGTAAATATCACTTGAGAATCGAAATCATGTGTCGGAGAAAGGTAGCCTTGGGAAGGTGGGAGATGTACTTAGTGTAATTGCCTTTTTGCATATCGAGATTGGCCTCAATTGCGTTTAGCAATCATGATTATAAACCATACCGCAAAGCAAAAGACCAAGGACCTAGCTCGGATTCTTGGGAAATATGAAGATAGCGAACGCAGAAACTTCTGCTGACGATCCCTGAAGAATACCGCCATGACGGATAATTCCCCACTACTAGATCTCCCCCGAAGTAACACATCAAGAAATGTGAAGACAAACCTTCGGACATAGCTGCACTAAAGCAATTTTATATACAGGTGCCATATTTCCCCACGTTTGGTGCTCCAAAACCTATAATTTTCTTATCAGCATCAGCTTAGAAATTACGGGCTCTGAGCAAGCCACCGTGGGAATTAGCTTACAACAACAGAAGCTTTTAGTTTGTATTCTTGATCATTCAGACTCTCAAATCTGCGAGGAAAGTTGTTGTCGAAGCTGTCTATGTAAAGCAACAAGTGGGATGAACGTGGTGTGAGGTGCTTGAAGTGGCTCACACGGACGCTAGCGGAAATATTTCGCTTAATTGGCTCTAGCGCGTTATCTCAATTCAGGCACAACTCAACGAATACTCATGAATTGCAAACCCTTTGGACGTCTGAAAAGTTGCCATTGTTCAAGATGGATATGAAGATGGCAGAAATATCTATTTTTATTGGTATTGCACTCTTACTGGGTCTTCCGAGATGCCATGGTGATTTATTGGCTGGTAAATCCCATGTCGTTTAATGTACCACGCCATGGATTAAATCCTGCAGCCAGTCGTCCCACAAGGATCAGTGTACTACATTGATATCGATGTGCTTTGAGCTGAACCGCAGCTTAATATCAAAGATGCAATCACCAACTTCTGTGCCTACCTTTGATCGCCACAATGATGAACCCCTTGGACGCGCTGTCACTGGCGGGAACGATTATTCAGTTCGTGGATTTCAGCTCGAAGGTGTTAGCTGGTACTAGTGAGCTCTATAAATCTGGCGCCAAATCGTTGACTGTTCACGAGCAATTAAGCCTTGTGGCCGATGACCTGTCTAAGTTGTCCAAGAGGCTCTCGAATTCTTATTGGGGACTGTCTGAGAGAGGTATTCTTTCTATACCCGCAGACGACTCATTTATAAACATTTGCAGAGCTGCAGCGGAAGTTTCCACTGAGCTTAATACTAAGCTGGATAACTTGAATGTAACAACCATTGGCAAGCACAGAAAATGGCAAAGCCTGAAGCAAGCATTAAAGTCAGTATGGTCTGAAAAGGAACTGACGGCTTTGATGAATCGCTTGGCGTTGTTAAGAGATTCGATACAGATGCATATAGTGGTAGATCTCAGGTGAGCATTTCCAAGAAGTACTTGTATCAACAAAAAATGACGATCAGAAGAGATCAGCTTCATTTAATATCCACGAGTCAGACAAGTCGCTTCGACAACCTCGATTCCAATACGCAAACTATCATTACTGCCCTTCTCAAGCATCATGATAAAGTGAGCAAGAGTGTTGAAGATCAGACTACGGCAATTACTCAGTTGCTCGGGAGAATGGAGCTTCTAGCTGAGAAGCGAACTTTTTCTCCGAGTATTGTACGCCAGGTCGACAAAACTGAGGACAACCAGTAAGCTTAACTGGTCTTTCGATCTCGCATCCCCCGATATTCCACTCTCCATGAATGTTTCATTCTCTATTTTCTCGCCTTCCCTGGCAGTCAGTTTTCCTTGATAGGCAATTACTTACTTCCTGTTGTTGTAGGTACCAGAGTTCGATTGCTATCGGGGAGCAAATAACTCAGAAGCAGGTACTGCACAACTTTGAATGGCAAGAAAAAGCCATCCGCTTGCAGGTTGCTCAATACCTTGTTCAAAGTCTGAAGTTTCCAGCATTGAAAGAACGAGAGGAAACTATTGCAGATGTGTATCGAGGGACCTTCGAGTGGTTGTTTGAGGACACCCATGGCTCTATACCGTGGTCTAGTTTTGTACATTGGTTGCAACATGGTTCCGGTATATATTGGATCAATGGAAAGGCGGCTTCGGGTAAATCAACGCTGATGAGATTTATTTGCGGTCACAATACCACGAATAAGCTTTTGGAGCAATGGTCGGCTCCGCTGCCCCTGGTTAAGGCCAAGTTTTACTTCTGGAACAGCGGAACCCTTGAGCAGAGGTCGCAGAGTGGTCTAATACGAGCTCTTCTTGGAGAGATTCTTGGGCATTTGCCTGGCCTCTTGCCTGTGTGCTTCCCTGAAAGATGGGCTAAGATTTACACTGATCTAGTGAAGCCTTTTTCTGAAGTACGTCGCCTGAATCATTCGATGGAGATGGAACATTGGAGTCTAAACGAATTAGAGGCTGCAATGAGCACCATAATGGGCCAAGATATGCAGGATTTCAAACTCTGTTTGTTTGTTGATGGTCTTGATGAATACGAGGGACACTCTTCCACCATCGCGGAATATTTCAGATTACTTGCCCAAGTGCCATGGTTGAAGATCTGCCTCTCCAGTCGCCCACTACTTGCATTCGATGATACTTTTGGATCAGGACCATCATTGCGACTGCAGGATCTGACGCGAACTGATATAAATCATTATGTCAAGTCGACTCTCCAGGAGAATGCCAGCTACCAACGTTTGTGTATAGAGCAGCCTGTTCAAGCGCCAATACTAGTCGGAAAGATTGTATCACGAGCAGATGGCGTTTTCTTGTGGGTCAAGCTTGTCGTACGGGAGATTTTGACAGGCCTTGCCAACAGGGACAGCCTACAAGATCTGCAGGAACGCATTGAACGTCTTCCACAAGACCTGGAAGAACTCTTTTCTTCGATGCTTGACAGTATTGATCCATTTTATGGCAAGAAGGCCGCACTCATCTTTCTTATTGTCCGAGCGGCAAATATACATGGGAGGAGTTTCAAATTACTAGATACCCTGAGCCTTTCCTTTGCTCTTGATTATGGTACTACCAGAGCTGGAGATGTCAAGTTTGACTTACAGAAGCTGCAAATGAGAAACACAAAAATTCGCGATCTTCTGAAAGTGCAGTGTGCGGGCTTACTCGAGACTGGAAAGAGATACTCACCTGGCTTTGAATATCTTGGATATCGGGTATTGTACCTCCACCGTAGTGTCCGAGAATACCTGGAACGCCCGGACATACACCAAAGGTTCTTGAAACACATTTCAGGAACCGAATTTGAGCCATACACTCCGCTTATGTGGTCACATATAATAGAACTTGAGATTTCCGAAGCTCGGAGGAAAGTTTTGAATTCACTTTCCGACCTTTCTCTCTTTATGACGACAGTCCTTCATTATGCCCATGAGGCTGACATGGTACACTCGGATTCTTATATCGAGGCATTAGATAAATTTGCAACATTGACACATGCTCCTAGATCCAAAAGTACAATCTGGACACCGAAGGAGTTCTCTTCTTTCCTGCACATTGCAGTCAACTGGGATCTTTGTGCGTACGTCAAATTAAAGTTGAACCAGCTTCCTCCAAAGACAAAAGGCTCCGTTGTTCACACTCTCTTGGCATACGCCCTTGCGGCAACAGACGAGTATTATGTACAAGGCATGGAGCAAATGGAGAACTCGGACTACCTCCGGGATCGCATCCCTCCTAGTTCCCGCATGGTAGGACTACTCTTGGCACATGGAGCCCAGTCCAACAAAAAGATGAAAGACTTATTAGCGGTTCGTGAATGGACGGCATTCGAGATAGCCATTCGTAACGTCTGCGCAATCCTACCCCGGGCTGACACAGACGAAAGCTCCAGCCATCAATATTCGGACGAGGAGAAACTTTTGGTATCGAATCATTTGGAAATTGTTAAAGTCATGTTGGACAATGGAGCCGATGCAAATACATGCATCAGCTATCAAGGAATAGCGATTATGGCAAGAAAGTTATTGAGCGAGACAATGAGAAATTATTGGAGAAGCAAAGATTCGAATGTGGATGAAATGTTTGAGAAGAAGGGCGGTAAATTGGAACCTTCGGTGGTCAGGAAGTGGATGATGACTAGGTGAAATTAGTGGGTTGGTACATTCCCAAACGACGGATCATTGATACTTGAATTCAGCTTGCACAATACACCATCAATCTTCCAGTTCTATTTCAATACTAAACAGAAGGGCTAGATATTTCTTGGCCCACTTTCCAACCTCAATCACAAGTAGTTGCAGCAACAGCCTCCCTGAGAAATGCTGCACCTAAGCCCCATTCCATCGATAAAAAAGGGAATGTTATTCACCGAATAAATGGGATGTCATTCTGGGAATTTTTAACGCCATAGATCGAATCTATTGTAAGTTTTGACTGTAGGCACTCTCCCTGCTGTCGCCTCTCCGAAGTGTATAGAATTCCCGTTGATGGTTGTTCTTGTATTCATCTGTTTGACCTGTTTATGACTCTGTAAGTTCTCGAAATGGCTGGGTAGAGGTCCTGGTATTTTAATTTCTGGCGGTGATCAAGATTGATCCCAAGACGCTCTATTTATTGAATCTGAGTCAAATCATCCACCTCACAGAGTCCCTCAGTGTCACCCAGACAATCATTCAATGTATTCACTCTACTTATCTGGAAATCTAAGAGACCCACTCAACATCCCGTCGATTCCAAGCATATTTCAGATCAGAAATCGCAGAATCTACCTGTCCAGGTGCTAGTGTACCGATCTACACCAAAATATATCCTATATAGCCATCTCATTCGTATTGCGCTTATAACCTCGATATCGAGATTACAGACTGTATTGACCCCATGCGCAGCTACTAAGATATATTCCTGTTGTTGCTGGGCTTTGTTGGAGTTGTTTGATTGTCGCTGATCACCTCGATCATTCTCAGGTCGCAGTTTGGTAGTATTTGCATCGCATCTATACTGTGAGACTTAAATGGTTCGCAAAATTAGCATCAAGATCGATGGTCGTATCCTCCACCATAACCTCTTTACTCTCCAGAAAGTACCTTCAAAAGATTTCAAAATACATACCTGTTGGAATAATCATGTAATATAGGTGCCGTACAACTAGTATAGACTAGGTAATCTCTTGACAAGCTCCCGTATAACTAGTATAGCCTAGTATATTGACTAGCTCCCGAGCTAGGTAGTTGACCGACATTTTTATTGTATGATTGAATTCGAAGAGTAGTTTTAAAAACCAAGCCACCCGCCAATAATTCAATTCCATCCGCCCAACTCCTCTTACTGGCTACTATACACACCACACCCCACTCACCGCCCACCTAGTTACCTCTCTATAAATACAAAAATAAGTTACATCCTCACACCTAACATACAAAGTCCATTTGCCGCCGTGGTAACAGCACGCTCTCGGGCAGACACAAGACCTCTGTTAGAAGAACTCAGTTCGTCTGGTTTAGATGTGCGCAATCTTGCTTTACTCCTTGGCGTATTTATCTTTTGATATTTTTAATGTCACTTTTGGGGCGGTGGCTTGTAGTTTTTTCTTTTGTGAGGTGGTCATTTTCTTTGGATGGAGGAAGGGGAATTGTGGATACGAAGTGGGTGTGGATGTTCTCGTCTGATAGTTGATATTTGTTTGGAAGTTTGGATTAGGTGGAGCGGTCAGGACTGGCCGCTTTTAATGCTATCAAATATGACCCCAGGAATACTAGTACATATCAGCAGCCAAGAATGTTGATCTAACCTGGAGGGAGTAACAGGGGTGGATTTATCAGGTCACATGGGGACTATACTAGCGTAGTATTAGCTTAGGACCTTGCTTATAAGCAGTCCCAGTTTAGATCTTCAATCCACATCCCCTTCTACTGAAACTAGAGTATTTTCTGAGGGAGAGAAGGGGCGGTAATGAAAGTACCAGGAAAGTAGGAACGTCTCAACTCTAAACTTCAAACTATAACGAAAGTATGTTCGATAGAATCGCCACAAACAAGTATAAAACAGAATACCAATCATTACTGAACTCAAAATCTACCTACCTATTATCTGAATTCTGGCTAAGCAATCAGAGAGTCCCTTAGACAAGTAAAAGATGCCTCAATTGGAAAAAATGGTGTGTTTTCTGGCGTGTAATTTAGTTCGTACATCGCGTGACTGGTTTAGCTTACTAGAATTGACATTCTACCTTCTTGGATGTTATAACGTTATTGAACTCTTCGAGAGTTGATTTGAAATCAACTGACAGAAATATAGAAACAAGTGAATATGATCTTCTATAAAGATGTATACCTAATGTAAAAGTTGACAGAGGTTGAAGTCTTCAGCTCCACCCAGAACAATGAAACGATGATGTCGGCCACATTTTCCCCAAACGGCGAAAAATGGGCAGAGGAACGCTTTTTTTGCTTACCTAGGTACGTGGAATACCCAGGTAAGCACGACATACCGTGGCTATTTTACGAATCTGTCCCTGGTGAATGTTTAGGTGAATTTGTACTGGTAAAATACAGGCACATAGGTAGCGGCGTCTTACTTAGCTGTTTGATACCGCCGCTTAAAGGCAACCTCAAGTTCTCAAATTCTCCAAATTTTAATTTTACTTCAACATTGTAAATTGTCAACAACAATTCAACTTCTTCAGCTTCTTCAAATTTTTCAAATTCACAACCGAAAGTCACATTGAAATCACAAATAAGATGCCTTTCCTCGATCTATCACCGGAGCTGATCCACAAGATCTTGCTTGAAGCCGTCTTCACTCGTGGAATTCCAAGGTCTTTAAGATTAAAACTTGTGTGCAGTAAGTTCATATTAGCAGCCGCGGGTTTTCTCAGCTAACAATTTGCATGCAGAACGATTTTCTCAAGACGTCCAATTTGCACTTTTTGAATCGCGATTATTGGACTCCTTCGATACACATGAGCGCTTAATCCACTGGCACATCGACAGAGATCGCCGAATGAGTAATTTTTGGCACTCGTATCTGGTATACAGGGTCCAATATAACTTCGAATGTTTCCCACCTTACTTTAGCCATATTCGCCGGGTCGCCGAAACTCTATGTAAGGAAACATGTGGTAATCTGCAAGCAACAATAGAGAGTCTCTGTTGGGCGGCATTAAAAGGTGGATCGGATTGTTACATCAGTATGAGGTGGCTGTTGCGGAACAATCTCGATTTCGAATTGGATCTTTTATGTGCTGCGGTGTACCTCAATGTTGTTCCAATGGCAAAACGTTTAGCCAAACGCTTATTTCATGAAGGTTACACACCAGCGAGAAGGAGCGCACTCTTTAATTCGCCAATGCTATTAGCTGCCTGGTCAGGAAACTCACATCTAGTTGAGTATTTTCAGGAGAGGATGTTCGAATCATTAAAGGTAGAAGGAGGTATCCGAATTGATTCGTGGAACCGTGATTCAGTTCTTGGGGCCGCTATGAATGGAGATTTGGACCTTGTCAAACTTGCTGTATATGCACCATCACGGCTCATGCCAGACAGCCCAGAATATATCAGCGATCCACTAGGTAATGTTGATTATGATTATTGGGACGGATATATTCTTGCTGAAGCCCAGCTTTCGACAGGGAATATTGAAGTATACAAGTATCTCGGATCATTCTTTGCAAACCCTGACGAAAACTCCGATAATGCTCTACACAAATATGTTCGCCTAGGAAATCTCGAAATTTTAAGGTATATCCTCGATTCAGGAGCCGACATTCATGGATTACTCGGCAAGAAGTTATTGGCTGAGGCTTGCCGGAGGGGCCATGAAGATGTTGTTGATCTTCTACTTGAACGCGGTGGCCACCCAAACTTTGATGGCTTAGATGCAAAGAGATTGAAATGGCAAGGGGATAACATCATAACCATATCAGCCGAAGGAAGGAATTTGCCAATCATTCGCAAGCTCCTTGATCACGGAGCCAACTTACGCCAAGTACAAACGGGAGAAATAGCGCTAGAGTGGGCGGTGTTGAGGGAGGACACGGAAATGGTGAAGATGTTGTTGGCCTCAGGGGTTGATCTAGCAAGTTGGGGAGGAGAACTACTAAGATCAGCTGTCTATCGTGGTCTTGACTCGATGGTAGAGATACTGCAGGGGGAATTTTTCAAGCTTTCAGTTCTTCAAAGGGCGCGTTGGATGATGGTGTTAAATGGTACGATTGACCCTGCCCGTTGAAAACAATGAACATAATCAATAGGGTGAGATCATTTATGTAGCAAGACAATAAGTCAAGGCTTCTGCCAATCATTAGCTTTCTTATTGAATAAATTTACAAACTCTTAAGAAATCGTTTGTGTTTCATGTGAGTGGAAAAGATGATCAAAAACGACACGAAATATACGAATCAAGTTCATAAATATCTCTTCATCAAATTTCAACATTCATGATGTACCGGTACCTACCTAGTAGTTGAGAGAAGTGGTCAATGAGGGTTACAGATGTAAGGCTGTGTAGTCATCATTTATGTAATCACCTTCACTAGTTTCAGAACTCAAATTTGACGACCAACCATTCCCAAAAATCTACCTTAGACACACAACGGCAATCGAGGACATGATTGCAGTTGACATATGTACAAAATAAAGAAGATAGTGATCAAATGACACATTTGCGGAATCAAGCTCCTGATGAGTCGAGTCGGAATATACCTTTCATAACATTTTTCACTCCTAAGCTTCACTCGAAACACGACTCTTTCCCAGCGTAGAAGCCCTCCCGACAGACCCCAGTTCACAATGTTAGCTTATGATATGCTATCGGTACGCATATGAAAGTATCGCTCTATACTTGCCAATGACACTGGGAATTGATTCCCTTGCTTCGAAAAACATGGTTACGACTCAAAAGCATAATAATACCTGCCAGGAGAAAATGTAATCTTATGAGCATCACGTTTGAGAAGAATTGGTAGAAGAATCTCTATTATTGGGTCTGTTTCTATGGCTAGTGGCTATACATGACTCTCGAGTCTGAATACAATGTGTAACAATGAAGGTCGTTCGAGAACCCAAGTTTGCCTCATCTCGATGATGTATGTACCCATTCGCTGTAAGTGCAGTGCAAATGCAAGTTGCACACATTGGAAAAGAAGAATTTTCTTACTTCAACCATGACAAATGGCAGAATGGCATCGGTCAAATAGTTTTTATGACAAGATAGAAGCAAAGCCTTCAATGTGGAAGCATATCATTATTTGTATGCTTGGTGGATACCCAGTGGCAGTTCCAGTTCCATGGCATTGCTCTCCGATATACCACTGCTAGCAACTATCGAAAACTTCAAACTATTCGAAGACCAATCATCAACTTGACTAATTTGTCTCAATCTCCCTTAGTCGGGTTTTGTTATTGAACTCCTAAAGCTAACGGTTGTTGGTTTTCTTTGAGCATATGGTCTTCTGAGTGATTCTTCTGCAAAACGAAACTGGCCCAAGCTTTGCGATCGGCTTCTCAGTGGACAGTCGATATATTCATCCCATCTTGTCTTGTGTTCTGTTCTGCGCCTCTCGTTCCCGCGTTGGAGCGCTAAAATAACTGCCATGTGCCGCTAGTTCCTGCGCCACTACCGCCTCTCATGCAGCCTTCTTCAATATTTCAGACGTGTACTTCATAACTGTCCACTGAGAAGCCGATCGCAAAGCTTGGGTCACTTTGCTCTTCTTTGCACTCTTTTGCGCTCATCCAGGACCTATCATTTTTAGCGTCTCCTTCCTATTCTGGATTCAAACAAGGATCAATTTTTCAGACATGCAACAAAACAATTTAAGGTTTTGACATATCGACGTGTGGGCCGTGCTTAACGGTGGCTGGCAAAGTGAATTACTTTTGAGGATATAATGTTGCATATCTGAACAATTGACCCCTGTTCAACGTCCAGAAGAGGAAGGAGACGCTAAAAATGATAGGCCCTGGATGAGCGCACAAGAGAGCAGAGAGACCCAAGCTTTGCGATCGGCTTCTGAGTGGACAGTTATATCCCTCGAGATCTTATCAGATCTCAAGTACCGTTGTGGAGTTCTCATAACTACCGTCATAAATTCACTTCCCGGCAACGGTCTCAGCAGGTCTCAGCTACCTACTTGCTCAATGTATCAATTTCCGCCCAATAACCTATTCGTCGGAAAGACCTTTCTGAAGTCTCAGAGATTATCATTGTTCAGATATGCAACAGAAGACGGCTCATTATTGTATTCACTGTCGCGGCCACGTGGAGAGATCAAAACTTAGAATTGTTGCATATCTGAAGAACATCGAAATTGACGTAAGCAAGATTTAGTACCCAATAGCTGTGCGAGCGCAAATATTGATGACAGGGACTCATGGGAAAGTAGCCAATAGATTAGTGATCGCATTTCCCCTGCTCGATGAGCCAATGATTGTTCGATAGTAAAATTGATTTGATGCGTATCGCATATCTGAAGAATCTCAATCTTTGGGACCACAAGCCTCTAGTAGTTGTATCATTGTATGTTTTGAATCTGGAAACCCAATAGACCATCAAGCGCAAAGCATAGACCATAACAGAGCTCGGTGGGCTGAGTTGTTGTGGAAGTATAGAGCCAATAACAAATTGAGCGCAAAGCTTGGACCATTCAATTGAAGAGTGAAGTCGCGTTTGGTTGCATATCTCAAATTTTCTAACGCCTCCCCAGACTCCTACCCGCCGCTAACAATTCAATTCTCATGCAGGTGCTATCTTGTAGCCAGTAGAAGGACGAGCGCAAAGCTTGGGCTATGAATTGAAGAAGTTTCGTTGCCCATCTGAAAACTGCCTAGTTCCCCTTCTCAGCCCTATCTATGCCATCCCGCCTCCTACCCGGCGCTAACAATGCAGGTTGGTCCCTAGGTGGCCAATAGACTGTTGAGCGCAAAGCTTGGGCCGCAGGAGTCGAAAAGTTGAAATGACCAGTAGATTGTGAGGCGGCCGCGTCACATGGGAACCTCAAAACCTTAAATTGTTTTGTTGCACGTCTAATGAAAGAGCAAAAAATTATAGCGTCTTTGGTTTTTCGATACTTTTCTTAAATCAACAAATCGAAACCGTGTCCGTTTGATGCCAAAGTGCGCATATGAAAGCCCGGATCTGGCTCTTAATTTACATATTTTTTAAAAAATCAACAGACAGAAACTAGTGGCGTCAGTTGTTGGGGGGGGGAAAGGCCAAAAAAAGGCGAAAATTTGCTCAAAATGCCCAATTCTTCATTTCGCAACATAACTCGAGCTCCAGACCGAAATTAGAAAATTTGAGATATTGTTTTGGAGCCCCGATCGAGGCGAATCTTTTGGTCAATTCAAAATTCTCAAATTCAGAAAACTCAGAATCGACTTTTGTTAGCAGATTGCATCCAGAGGAGGACCAGGTCACCGTAGATAAGTCACCGTAATTTACCACGTGATCTTAAAACTTTCTGGCTCACAATTCGCAAAGAGTTTTGAAGTCTTCGAAAATTATTAATCTTCAACTTTACAACACCACTTGGACAACAACTTTCGATTTTTAATTATCAATCAACAATGCAACTGGATTCAACTTGGCTTCGATATTTACCGTATATCTCTACTTGTGATGGACTGTACCTGGATAATTTATTACGAACTTGATGGAATTTTTTTGATGGGAAATGGGGTGGATGGAAAACGCGACTTGAATTGGATTTACGAGTAATTGACACATAGACTTGGATGGAAGGAGCCATCGAAATATTGGATACTGGATCAAAAATCTTCTCTACTCGCGATGGACTATGCCTGGATCATTCATTACTAACTTGATGGAAATTATTTTATACGAAATGGGGTGGATGGAAAACGCGACTTAAGCTGCTGAATCTACGAGTAACGGTCGCATGGACTTCGATGGAAAGAATCATCGAAATAATTAACCCTGGATCAACAGTTTATCAAGGAAGGAGGTTATCGATCTTTAAAAGGGAATGCGACTACGGATTTTTGATTAGGGGTTGCAATGGGTTGTCGGAAAGAAGGGGAGGTAGAGGAAGTAATCACGCTCTGGATCAACAATCTGGATCATCGAACAAGTTATTTAATTTTATATCGATCTTTCCGGCTCGCTATATGCGCTCTTACTGTGGAATCGAATTACACTTGGAACTGGATTGCGACTGCGAATCTTAAATGAGATTCGCGACCTATTGTCGCAAAGGAGGATGATGGAGGTGGTGATATCAGGCACCGGATCGACAACCTGGATCAAGGACCAACGCATTATATTTCATATCGATGTATCCGTCACAATACGACGGCCTCTATTATGATGGAACTATCTTTGGGATTTGATTGCAACCACGAATTTTGAATATGGATCATGATTGATTGTCGCAAAACAGGATGTGTGGAGGTGTCGGGCACGGTATCACCAACAGAATATTTAGAGCGAAACTGAACCATCAACCAAGGCGCTTATCTTCACAAGGATTTATTATCGACCTATTTACCTCGCAGGATGGAATGAAATTGAAATGCGACTACGAATCTGAATACGATTTAGAATTGAATAGTCGCGACGACTCGAGAGGTAATAGCGTGAGGGGACACATACGGGATCAGCAACCAGGACCACTGGGCCAACGGACCAACACCTAAGAAATCTATCGTTAAATTTATTTATTCTTCGACATATACACCTTATGATGGGAAGGAACTTGGAAACAGAATGCCACCACGAATGTTGATACGATTCATATCGACCGTCCACTGTCGCAAAGGATAGAATGGGAAAGAGGATGATGAGCGTCGCGCACTGTATCTATTAACAAGATATTTATTTTCAAATTCGACTACTATTGAAGCTACATGTTTTCTATCGAATGGCACTACCTTTGGGATTGGATTGCGACCACGAATTTCTAACACAATACAAATTCCAATGGATGGTCGGAAAGAATCGAAAGGGCAGAGGGAGGTCGCGCACTCTATTATTAACCAGCAAACTGGATGAACGACCCAGACCATTATTCTCAGATCGATTTATTCTTCACCCTACACAATCCTCGCCATGAGATCGATTTGCCCTTTCAAATTGGAATGCGACTACAAGGAATACGATTCAAAATTGATCGTGATGAAGGCAGGTTGGATTAGAGGCACCGCGCACTGGAGTAACAATCAAGTAAAACTACATCAACGAACAAGGTACTTATTTTCATATGAATTTGTTCATTGTGCTACGTAATATTCTAGGATCAAGTAGGGCTATCTTTGGGTTTGGAATGCGACTACGCGGGATTGTATCGAAACGACCGTTGCAAACAATATCATGGGTTGGAGCAACTGCGCACTGGATGAAGAACCAAGAGGACTATGGTGGATTCGATTAACACGATTTATTCTTCAAGCTGTACGCTCCCATGGATCGAATGGAACTGCTTTGAGGGTTTAGAATGCGACTGCGGGGGATCTGAATATTGTCTCAAAGTAAAGGATTAAGGCGGGGAGCAGGGGGGTATTCATACGCTGGACCAACAACCAGAGTCTTTTATCTCTGATCGATTTATTTTTTCACGTTAGATACTCGTTTTGATGGAGTGGAATGCTTTTGGAATCAAATTAAGACCACGAGGGGTTCAATTTAGAATCGATTGTCACAAATAATAGGATTTATGGAGGGCATTCGACCGCTGGATCGACAACCAAGGATTTCCTTTTATGTTAACTAATCTCTCTGTGCTCGATATCATTATACAATGGAGCGAAACTATTTTGGAATTGGGATATGGTTATAAATATGATTCGAACTGGATTGCTGCAAAGAGAGGATAGATGGAGGATGGCGTCACGCATTAGACCAAACATACTGGATCCATTCCTAACCAAGGTGATTATTCCGGATCGACTCATTTCTCGCGCTGCAGGCTTTTCACGATGGAATTAAAATATTTTTGATTGTTGGAGTTGAGATGCGACTATAGGTTTTAAGCTCGATGCAAATTCGAATACAGAATGGGCAGAAGCGTCACGCACTGGAGAAACTATCAAGGTATTTATTTTTATATCAACTTATTTGCACAGGATCGCCTTTATGATGGAATGGAACTGCCTTTGGATTTTTATCATTACCAATTCGCACGATTTTGGAAACGGCACGCGCAGACTGGATTCGCAACTGAAGTATTATTGGGATGGGGAGGACAGAAAGGAAGGTCACACATGGATTATGATTAAGACACCAATGCTCAGCAGAATTTCCCGTCACGCTATATGTCTACCACGGATTTAAACTGCCTTTGGAATTATACGATTGTTGAGGGAGGTGCTTGTATGGTATTGAGAAAGGCGCACAGACTGGGATGGGGGGGGGGGGGGGGGAAATGTGTTTTATTAGGACGCGAACGCACAGCTTCGTTATACTGTCACGCACTATTCCTCTCATGGACTGGACTGGACCGCCTTCAAAACTGCAATATTTCTGACGACATTGTTCGTCTGTGATTGAGAAAAGCGCGCGCAAACTCGATTAGACTGCAAATTACGCTTTGGGGTAGGATGGGAAAAAATGTCGCATGCATAAGTTATTACTTGGACGCCAATATTCAGCTCGATTTATTTGCTACGCTCTATCTATATCATGATTTGGAACAGAATTTAGAACTATACGACTATTGACATGCTTTTTGTATAGGGTTTCTCGCTGATTGTATTTGCCGGTTATGTCTTGGGATAGGAAAGAAAGAAAGGCCATACATCAAGTATCATCGGGACGTCAACGCTCAACTCGGTTTATCTGCCACGCTCCATGCCCACCATCAATTGGAATTAATGTAGGGACCTTCTTATAGTCAATAATATTTCTATTGACAAGACTGGAAATGCACCTCGAAACCTGGATTCACGCCAAATTGTTTCATGGGACAGATGGGAAGAAAGGTCGCATGCATGGATTTCTTTTAGGATATCATTTAGCTCGATATATCCGCCACATTTTATATTTATCGGGGATTGGGGCTATCTTTGGAGTTATATGGTTATCGACAATTTTTCTCCCTACTGGAATTGCCGGCAGATTATTTTATTGAATTTTACAGGAAGCTCGAACTACCGTCGCACCAGATCTCGGAGCAACCGGAAACACTTAATGGATTTTATTATTATTGGTGGTGGCATTTGCGCAAATGCAGACTGGGCGGAGAACGAAGGTATGGTATTGTATATGGATGGACATGGATGACGGCATCGTATGTGTCAGACTTAGGCAATGACTCTGAGGCCGACTTCTCTTCACCTTTATATTCTTGTGATAGAATAGAAACGCACTAGAAATAATCCTAGTTGTCGATTATGTTTTCCTCACCACATGGACTGGAAAGGGTATGCCATGCGCCAATAGTTTAATTGATAACCGGATTTGGACTTCGAAGTACATCGAAAATACTCGCCGTCTGCGAGACATCCATGGATGAGGAATTGACATCTTTTCAGACAATCAAAATTGGATCACTAACATAAAGTCCTGGTGCACGCCAAATTACCGCCGCTCACCTTTTTATCAACTTTTGTTTTAACACAGCAGGTATAAGAACTAATCTTTTGAAACATCCAAGGCGACAATATTCTGGTAATGTATCCAAGCCAAACAAGCTTTGAACCGAATATTTTCTACAACCGCCCGAGACAGAAACCAGATGTTAGCCTTCGAGTTTAGAAATGACAGGCTGCAGAGTGGAGGATTCAAACGGAACCGGCAGAGAGAGACTCATCTCCGAAAACCTACCAGAACACCCCAGGGATGTTATCGATGGACGACACGACGAGCACGAAATTTAGAACATTGTACACAAGCAACGACCCTGGCGGACAGGACTTGGTAGATATTTGGTACGAGGATAGAGACCACTGTTAGACCAGTGGAACGCTTTCAAATTTACAGTGCTTATGATATGGCGAGCGCTGCCAGGCGTAGAAGAGGAGGCAGATTCGTAGTTGGCGCGCGAATGGCGATGTCGCACTAACAAATAGCTCATGCTATCACTGAAAAGTATTCTCCCCTCCACAAAAGGATTGCGATTGGAATTGGTTATTTACATGATTATTTTGACGCGCAAGAGGGATGGAGAGCTGGGTGTAGAATCGTCTGCAAGCAGGAAGAATAACATGGAATGGGGGAAGGAGTGGGGCGTAAATGGGAAAGAAATGGGAAAAGAAGCTGTTGAGGTGTACGAAAGGACTGGAGGATAGTGGGATTAAGGCGAGTGAAATGGGGGTGAGAAAGTACCAATGGAAAATACAACAAGGATCAAACCAGCGGACGATAGTGGATGGGCTTATTACGGTGTAATGGGAAGGGACAGGGATCGGTTGAATGGATAATGTTGGAGGGGGAGGGAAGAAATTTGTGTGTTTCGGGGGCAAGTGGGGGCAGGACGACCAATGCGAGGGACGACAAATAGGACGAATATGAAGAGAACAAATAACGAATGGGATGAATGCGATAGAGGACACACACAAGGAAGAATGATATGATGAAGGATGAATGGAGGATGAATGGAAAATGCGGACGAACACGAGGAGGACGAGCACGAGGAGGACGAGCACGAGGAGGACGAGCACGAGGAGGACGAGCACGAGGAGGACGAGCACGAGGAGGACGAGCACGAGGAGGACGAGCACGAGGAGGACGAGCACGAGGAGGACGAGCACGAGGAGGACGAGCACGATGATGGCAGATGCGATTAAGAACCAACAAGACGGGTGCGATAAAGGACGAGTCCGAGTCAGGAGGATGCTAGGGATGATGGATGCGATAAAGGATAAAAGGAATAAATTCAGTGGAGGCCGAATTGGATGAATATGGGAACGACGAATACGAAAGGACGAATATGAGTGGGACAATGGAGAACGAATAGAAGGAATGCGACGGATGAGGGAGGATTAATGCGATAAATCACGAATGAAACAAATGCGAGGGATGACGAATACAAGAACGACTGACGTGAGTATGGAGGTATGGAAGTATGGGAGTTGAGATCGCAAAGGTATAGTCAGAGTGAGAATGAGATTAGTATCGGTTGAGAGAGCCGCGGCGACGAGTTTTGAAATACAACTGAGATGAACGCAATTGATCGTTAAATGAGCAGGTGGCGAAAATAGGAGGGAAGGGGGGCAGGAGAACAAGAAAACGGGCGCGCACGGCACATGGTTAGGGCTATGTCCACATAAATCCCCAACTTTCGAATTAATGATATACTGTTACAACTCCCTGGACGATAGAACTATACTTGGGGCACGAAAACCGAATCGATTATTCCTGGAGTTAGAAAGGAATATTGAAATATATATATAATAGGGGCAGGGTTTGGTGGCGGGCAATTCTGTAATAAGTGGCTACTGTTCCGAGACAAAAATGTTGAGATCCTCCAGATGTTAATGTCCGTTGCGCGACATGCTGAAACTACAGCATAATTATATCTAGATTTATTCATTCGCAACAGTCTTCCTCGTCTCCGCCAGCACATTTTATCTCACCTCCAACGAAACTATTTGAACAAAGCTACCCCGCGCCCCTTCCAGGAATGACTTCGATAAATCACCCCCTGCACCTGTGTGGCAGCTGTGTTGGGGATCTAGATGCCACTGGAAGCCTTGCAAATATATCCTAGGGTACAATATGCGTTCATTGTCTAATTTACAACCTTTTGGTCTCAACTCTTGGAGTGGTGTAATCAAGGAGGGTTATTGCTACTAGTTTCAAGGTATATCCTCTCTTCCGTGGGTATCGATAACTCAACTCTTCACAATTCAAGCCCGCAATGGATATCCGGATTCGATCAACTTTGCCCAACTACGTACGGCACAACTGCTGGAGGAATTAAACTTGCGAGATCATTGATATCACATATGGAGAATGTCCTTCAACTCTAAATCGAATGTCTGCGGAGCCAAATTTTGCTGTGGCTGCTTCCTCGCGTCTTCCCTACGAACTACTTTTACAAGTTCCGGCCTTTAGCTTTACATTTTTCTATCGCGCGGCTTTGTTCTCAGTCACTGCCCTATTTCTACGCATGCGCCAGGGGTGACAGAACTGGTACCCGAATATCCCTATCTATGACCCCATCCAATTTGAATAACAGCTCGATTCAGATACAAAAACAAGTATTTTACCGTTTCAACGACCGCTACTCTTGAGGTAGAGAATTCAGCTAATAGTTTTGCTACCTCCTGCCTCGTATTCGTGGGTGTATTTTGAGCCTGCATATCGTGCGCCCGTCAACCCTGCCGCGATAACAAAATCCACGGTACAACCTCCGTGCCTGCTGTTACTAAAGTCTCGCTTCAGGAATTGGACGGAGGCATATTTGCATCCGTTGATTAGATCTGGAGTGTTAATTTCCCTTTCAAAGGATAGGGTTTTGTATGAACTAAATAGAAAGCATGATTTGTATAATCATCTCCGCAAGGATAGTTACATAAAGTTGTATATGTTTAGTATGGACTTTTGTTACCAAGTACTTCCGCCACTCTCTTCTCTACAAAGTTTGGAGCCTTTGCTTTGAAATTCGTTCACAAGCGGACTAAGATATATGTCAACCTGATAATCCCATAGGAACATAGCATCCTATATCTATAGGTTGTCAGATTTAGATTATTATGACACGAGAGATGAGGGGGGAAAAGGAGAGTAAGGGAAAGGAAAAATATTCACTCATCTGCTTCAAAAAGTTTTGTTGAATGTCTCATTTTATGATCGAGAATCTTCTATGAATTATCATGTGATTCTGCGGGCAGTGGCCTGATTTTATAGGAGACGATATTGATCCCCCAGGCTGGAGTGAACCAAAAAAACTATTTTTGTTTTGATACTCGGATGCATGTCAATATCACTTATGTCATATAAAGCCAATGACTCCAAGACGATGCTACCCTTGGGACAGAAAGAGCTCCTTTACTATCCTCGGAGAAATAGCGCAACATTTCCAAAACAAGGTTGCCTTTTGCTGATTCACCAGAAAATGCGACATTCTCTAGCCTAACTCCAGGATTGTTCGGGATATAGGCGATGCTTGTAACACCATCTTGGATTGCAGCCGGGAAACGAGAGTCTTTCTCAATCGCGAGTCGGTGTTGCATATGTAGAACAGAACATCCCATATGTTACTCAGGACGCTGGGGTCGGACCCTAGCCGCTCTCCATCTGCCTTGGCCACCTATGCGCCGCCATGAAAATGTATAAGGATTATCTTTGGGGGTTTCCTACGGGTGGAGGATAGTTGAGCCATACACTACCGATGGTGACGGTCGAATGGCTGGATTGATGCCACGGCGGGGACTTGGAGAAGGAGATGGTGAATAAATTATCACGAAGTTGCCCTTTTCTCTACCTGGCTTGAGGCTTTTGGGCTCGTGGGATTGGATTGTGGCAGTATAGTGGCACTAGATGAATGTGAACGATAGCAAGCCACTCAGGAAATAAAAAACAAGGAGCCTCTTTCATGCCCCTTCACTTGACGCCTATACGGTGTCCATACTGCGCTTCCAACTGCCGTCATCGCCTATAATAGAACTATCCAAGTCAAAATTTTTAAGTACGAGTTTTGAATATATAGCGATAAAAGGTCAAGATTGAAACTTTGACCGTAGTGGATAAGGACGGAGATTATTTCCTCAAAGTAGGAAGCCGGTTGTCAATGTTAAACTTACTCAACCTATTAGATTTTGCGAACTCTGAGAAATCGATTCAGTTGGGGAAGAAGCAACCTGGACGGATCAGACCCTCCACGGATGTATCATTCAAGGACAGCTGAGATGTGATAGTTAACGCGTGCATTAGAAACTTTTGATAAGAGGACTCTACTACACAGGAATAAGCCTTGATATTTATAAAAAAAAGCTGCGGCGCGAAGAATAAGGTCATCCTCGAGGATAAATCCTGCTCCAACTTTAACACGTGCGATAAAACTTCTGACTATGATTCCCATAACGCACTACAATGATCATAGATGCATAAACCCAAAGATATTTTTCCTCTACGAGCTGAAGTGGAACGACAGTCATGATGATTTGATGAGTGGAGTAATATTGACGTTTTATGAATCCGTGTATCCACTTTTGATCTCTCGAAATTGTGACAGAAAGCAGTTGTACAAAGTCAAGGGTGTGCGCCGTGCGGTAGCTTTGTATGTAGCTTTCAAACATCTTTCCGTCGAGACTTTTGGGTCCAGGCAGGATATCATCCATATACATGGGTTTGATTCTGAGCGAACAAAGAACGATAACATTCAACATGGCCATATACTGTGCCAACTTGACGAGTATGTCCAACCTTGAAAGCTCTATTTCTCAACTATTGGGACGCGAGGAAGTTATCGCTTGATTTGAGCTCTGTCCGTTACAAAGGGGTTCGGGGAGGGGGGGTAACTGTTCATCTAGACTCAACCTTGGACCGAAATTCACGGGGTGAGCTCTCAATATCTGAGCTCTGTAGCCTGCTGAAAACTTACACTTTATATTATTAGCCAGCCACCTCTGGTGCTAACTCGTTGAGATAGAAATATACCAGGAATATCAACAGCAAATCTATCACTCCAATGCAGACAGACATGATTATGTAAATGAATCTGTTTTCAAGGTTCGCCCCAAGTCATCCTAGCTGCTCGTCCCTGAAAAATGTTTGCTAACCTGTCATACTTTAAAATGGATGAATGCTCGAGGATTTTATTCTCACAATGAAGATATCTCTCTGTTTGATGCACCTGTCTTCTCTATGTCAACCCCCGAATCTGTATGCATGGATCCGCAACAAATGATTCTGTTCAAATGCACATACGAGGCATTGGAAAACGCAGGAATTCAGATAGCTTCTGCCATTGGCTCACACACCACATATTATTTTGGCTCATTTGCATGGAATTACGAAGCTGTCATTGATAGAGACCCTCATCTGCAAGTAAAGTACCATGTAGATGTTAGTACAGACTCTGACTACCATGCTAGTGGATTGACTGAGCCAATTCTACGACTTACGATACCCGTGCATTTCGTTAAACACTGCATATTCAAGCAGTCTCATTGAATTTCACCTGTCTGTTGGTTGTTACCGGATATAAATTGATGTTGATCCCCGAGCCAAACTTGATACCTCTGTTCAATCTGGGTTTCCTGGGACGAGACGGTATCCGCTACAGTGTTGACCATCGCCCCAGGATGTATGCACGTGGAGGAGAAAAGGCTGTCGTGGTGCTGAAGGCAGTCAAGCCAGCACTTAAGGACAACAATATGATCAAAGTTTTATTAGAGGCTGGGGAGGTCTAAATGGATGGAATGTGGGTGCTTATCAATAGCGACTGTTCATAGGGAGAAAGCTGAAGAGATTGGATGGATAGATCTCACTTGGTATGTAACCAATGATCTGCTATACTAAAACTAATATGCAATATGCAATATGAACAACATAGAATCCCAGCGGCTGTTCTCATAGAATGCGATAGCTAGAAAAATAATATTGCCGAGTAACCGTTCAAATCAAAAATGCAACTATGCAACTCTATGAGATATTTTGAGAAAGTTTGATAAAAGTTGTGACCCCGAAAAGTAACCGTTGATTATACGATCATCAGATTAGTTGGAAAGGCACTTATGTCACACTCCACGGCGATGTACTTGATATATATGCAGTAAATTTAATGGATAATTCTACAACGCCTGGCCAACCTCGCATCAAAGTCATTATAATATTCGTAGTCTAGACAATGTACATACAAATCTCATCTAGTACTGGATAGACTTCTTAATAGCGTCGTACACCCCTATATAATTGTCAGCCACGAGATTAAAACTTTCAGCCACAGTCCTGAACTTACTAGCAACATCTGGTACATTGAACCTTTCATACACAAGTGGCATATGTATGCTCCAGCCGGCGACTCTAGTGACTGGTGCCTCCATTCTCAAAAATGTATCCTTGTCCCCTTGTATACTTGCCGCGACTTCCGCACCAATCCCGGCATTTATCATACTTTCATGTACTACTACACATCTTCCAGTCTTCCTTACACTCTTCAATACCGTTTCTTTGTCCCATGGATATACAGTTCGTAAATCGATCAACTCGACACTGATTCCGAGATCTCGTTCTGCGGCCTGCAGTGCAGCAGAACATGTATACATAGGGTGACCGTAAGAAATCAGTGTTAGGTCTTTTCCAGGCTTGACAATTTCTGCAACAGAGAGAGGTAACGTATAGGCATCAATTGGGACTTGTTCCACGGCTGCTCGGTACAATGCTTTAGGTTCCATGAAGATACATGGATCTGGACTTTGTATGGCGGAGAGAAGAAGACCCTTTGCTTGAATTGGCGATCGTGGAATTATGACTCGAAGACCAGGTATGTGTGTAAATAAAGATTCGGGAGACTGGGAATGGTATCTGTTGAAAGTCATCATTAGTTTGGGCTCCTTAGGATGATTTATGGAAAGTCAAAACGAACAAAGCGCCGTGTCCCACCGCACCACACGGCATTCTAACAGTGAGACCACCCAATCCTCTTCCATGGTCACCATCCCTATATCTCCACTTTGCAGCCTCATTGACCAATTGATCAAAAGCTGGATATACATAATCGGCAAATTGAATTTCTGCAACCGCTTTCATACCCTCCGCAGCTGCCCCAATCGCAAATCCCATAATACCTTGTTCACACAATGGTGTATTGAATACTCTTTCCGATCCATATTGTTCTGCAAGTCCCATACTACAACGGAATACCCCTCCAAACCCTACATCTTCACCGAAAACCAAAGTAGTTTCATCGCTGGATAAGGCGAGTGATAATGCTTCATTGATGGATTGAAATAGGTTCATTCGTTTGGTCATACCATTTTGTATTTCCGGTGGAAACTCTGGATTTTGTAACGCACTTGATGTGCTATGGCATAACATGGGCGTTGAGCCATAGTCAATTGCCTTGTTAAGTTTTGCTTGTGGAAGATGGGTCGAATATGCTCTCGGGAATCTCGTATTGTGGATGATTTTCAAGGGTTTCAGTGGCTTGACCAAGGAAGTTGATAACCTTGAAGATATTCGCATGATGAACGAAAGTACAACGTTCTACGACGTTAGATGAAAAGGTTGTATTTGTACTAGAATTCTCCATGATAAAATCAAAAGTGTGTTGATGTACAATGTACGAAACGCGGAGAAAGTCTGGGGTAAGCCGTGTCTAAACGGCCGTCAAACCGTTAAACCGATGAATTTAGCACGTGCTTAGAAGCGGGATGGAACAGCCACAGTGCGTGCCAAGCTTTTACGGGTAGCTTGACCAGCCCCAAGATTTACGCGGATGAGGATGTTGCTGTAGGAACGCCACAAGAGCCCCTGGGAAATTCGGTGTGCATACGTAAGTAGTATCCATATCGAACATTTGAGATTTTTTAATGCAAGATCAGCACGATCACAATCCATTGTGTGTAATCTTACATATATACCATGTTAATTTGATGGAGTTTCACTTATATTGGCACATTTCACTCTTTCATAATTTACGAGAGCTGGAGGAGGAGAGAGAATGGCTGGGGACACATCTGAGCGACCGCATAGAAAAAGTACACTGCATGAAAAACGACGAGCAGAACGAAGATCAAGGGCCATTGTCGCTGAATCTGAAGCACCATCTGAACCAACTGGATCGCAGACTCTGTCAATTGATTCCTTGACGAGATTAAATGATTCCCTTGAACGAGAGAAAAGGAGGGAGGAGAGGAGGAAATCGAGATCGAGACCACCGGTAAAGGAGGATCCTGGGCGGTTGAGAGAACAAGGTTCATCCAGTAAAGATAGAAGACGAAAGGAGCGCGGATATGCGACCGAAGATTCTAACTCACCCAGTAAGAATAGAAGGAGGAGGGAACGCGATTATGATGAGGTTCCTGGATCACCAAGTAGGGAAAGGACGAGGCGAGACCGCGGATATACAGACGATGAATCTGGTTCGCCGAATAAGGATAGAAGGAGGCGAGAAAGAGGATATACCGATGACGAATTTGGATACCCGAGTAAAGAGAAAAAGAATAGAGAGCGTGAATATTCCGATTACGAAACAGCGGCAGAAACAGCTTTACGGATCCAAAAGCAGAGACGAAAGCAGAATGGCATTCCCGAACCAAAACCACAGGCTCCGCGTAAAGAGCAACGGACTTTAAAGATACCAAACAAATTTACAGATGATGAGGCAGTATATGAGAACCCACGGAAAGAACCTAAAACAAAGAAGCGGAGGGTTGTTAGTGGAGCACTTTTGGAAGAAGGTGAAGGGGAGCTGAAGCAACGAAGAATATTTAGTGGTGCCGGGCTGAAAAATGATCTGAGAAATCTGAAAGGGCTAAGAGGCGGGTATGCGCCTACGGAATCAATCTATGCTGAGAAGTATATCGAAAGTGATGAAGATTTCAGGAAGAGGCGGAAACGTATATGTGAGTTTTTATACTCAAGGTCGAAAGAGTTGATATTGAGAGCTGATAATGTATCTAGGGATTGGAATTGGCATTGGCATAGTAATCTTGATAATTATAATAGCAGTTGCTGTAAGCGCCAGCAAAAAGCACAAATCAAGTTCCTTATCTACAGCCCCCGCAACAGCAAGTGGAACTCCCCCAAATTCAAATCTTAGTGGGATGTCAGAAAGTGATATTCCAGTTGCAGCCCAAGGGACATATTTGGACCCATTTACATGGTACGACACATTAGATTTCAACGTCACCTATACGAATGAGACTGTTGGAGATCTTCCGGTTATGGGATTGAATATCTCTTACAGCGATGATGTAGCACCAAATTCCAATGCACCCAAGATATCTGCGGACTGGGGAGCGTATACTTCACGGCCAGCTAGAGGTGTCAATTTAGGTGGATGGCTTTCTATCGAGCCATGGATTACGCCATCTCTCTTTAATTCTTACTCATCAGCAGATGGAATTATCGATGAGTGGACACTGTCCACTAAATTGGGTGCCAGTGCCGCGGCATCTACCCTCGAAAAGCACTATGCAACCTTCGTCTCCGAACAAACGTTCGCTGATATTGCCGCTGCTGGATTGGACCACGTTCGAATACCCTTCTCGTATTGGGCCGTGATAACTTATGATGATGATCCATACGTTTTTCGCACCTCGTGGCGTTACCTCCTTCGTGGTATAGAATGGGCTCGCAAACACGGTCTCCGCATTAACCTTGATCTCCACGCGCTCCCTGGATCCCAGAACGGTTGGAATCACTCTGGTCGTCAAGGAGTCATAGGCTGGTTGAACGGTACCAATGGCGATCTGAATGCCCAACGCAGCATTGAAATTCATGATCGACTATCCAAATTCTTTGCTCAGGATCGCTATAAAAACATTATCAGTTTTTATGGTCTCGCCAACGAACCTAGAATGACAGCTCTCGACGTTAATACTGTGCTAAATTGGACATCAACAGTCACGGATCTAGTTGTAAAGAATGGCATCTCAGCGTACGTCGTGATTGGAGATGGATTTCGCGGGCTCGAAAACTGGCATGGTGACCTGACGAGTTATGACAATCTAATTTTGGATGTCCATCAATACGTCATCTTCAACAGCGGTCAAATAGTTTATAACCATACGGAGAAAGTAACATATGCCTGTAGTGGTTGGACCCAACAAACCGAGATATCCATGAACAAAAGTACGGGATTTGGACCCACGATGGTCGCCGAATGGTCTCAAGCCGATACGGATTGTGCAACCTATCTCACAAATGTGAATCAAGGAAATAGATGGGAAGGTACATACAATACAGGAGATTCATCGACAGCGCAAATGTCACCGGATTGTCCGGCACAGGATAGTACATGTAGTTGTACGAACGCAAATGCAGATCCAAGTACCTATAGTGATACATACAAGAGTTTTTTAAAGATGTTTGCAGAGGCGCAAATGTATAGTTTTGAGTTGGGTTGGGGGTGGTTTTATTGGACTTGGAATACGGAGACCAGTAAGGGGGGTGGGACACAGTGGAGTGAGTTCTATTTTTTTTGTCTTGCGTTCTTCTTTATTCTCGTTTTACCACATTTCTGGCGGAAAAAAATGGTGAGAAATAGGAAAAAGAGGGCGATGTCAATAATGAATTGAGTACTAATAATCCCGAACCAATAGGTTACCAGAGAGGATTGGCAGCGGGCATTCTTCCGAAACTAGCTTACGAACCAGACTTTAAATGTTCATCGACAATTCCGAGCTTCAGCGGATTACCTGAATACTACTAGATGTTGGCATTTTGGAATCCAACCGGTTGATAATTATGGATAGCGTGAGCTAGAAAGAGCGAGAGAGAAAAATATTACGATTGTATGAATGATGGTTGCATATAGAAAGAGCTTCAAGTTGAGCATGATATGATCTGGATTGAACGGCATAGTTTGGGGAGTATGGATGGCACTGATTGGATTTGTTTATGGATATGTACCTCCACTATATACGCTGGACCGGTGGAAAAAATAATGATTGCAATGTATGGAATTGAGCTGAAGATTGACAAGATTGGATTATGGGTTTTGTAGATGGATATCTTGTGTATAGCCGGATACATTGGAGGATTGAATAGATAAATTACCCGCTGAGTTGAATATTCAAATTACTCGTCCGAAGTGATGAGTCATTTTCTACTTTCCTTCGATATCTATGCGACATTTTTTCCGCGAGGGCGGGTTCACCGGGAGATTCGCTTTTGTAGGTCACCGGGGACTGTGAAGCTCACCGGGAGCTTTTTCTAGGTCGCCGAGAGGGGACTTCTCGTTTAAGCAATAAAAACTCCGCGGCGCACCGGGAGATATTTCCACCTCACCGGGGACTTTTTACAATTCATGGTGAGTTGCCGGGGCTTTGCTATATGCATATATCTAGTTTCCTTTTCTCCGCACTGGGCGGCAGTACGACTCTTGTTCCCACCTAGGGATCTTCAACCCTACATATCAATGTGCTACTACAACAGTAACACCTAAGAAGCGGGGAGTAGAGTAGAGTAGAGTAGATTCGAGTAGATGATTGATTCTAGAAATTATTTTCGTTTGGATCTGGATCATTTCCCACCGCTCACCAGGGCACGCAAGCATCTTGTCATGCTGTCGAGAATAGAATTAACATCAAGTTAGGTGACTTGAATCAAGTCACGGCGTGAATATTTTAATAGAGTATATATATATATACCTACCTACCCTAACCTAACCTACCCTACCCTGCCCATCAATCTCCCAATCACTATAATCTCCCCCCTCTCATTTCTTCCCTAATACTGTCAATTAAACTAAACGTGCCTGTTATTCCATTCCTTCCCACACATGTTGTTTCCTCCCAAAAGATCTCTAGACCCTATATCACACATCCATATCACACATCCATATCACACATCCATATCACACATCCATATCCCCGTCTCTCACATCCCCTCTCTCACTAACCCACCCATCCTCTCACCCCAACCCCAACAAATCCTCAACTTTCTTTCCAACCCCCCTTCCTTTTCCTTTTCATTTCCATGTATATGAAAATTCCAAATACATAACTAACGTATCTCGGATTTTGACCTTCAATATCCAACCTCCAATATCCAATCTTCAATATCGCAAATGACTTCTACCAATCAATAATCAACAATCAACAATCAAGAGAATCAAACTAGGTACATACATATACCATATACCATATACCATAAAGTCTGTAGTTAGTAGTCAATAGTCAGTAGTCAATAGTAATCTAAACCGATATCCAGTCTACCGATATCCCATTACAACTATCATTAATAATCAATCAACAATCAACAATCAACTTCCACGCTCATCCCCCCTCATCCCGCCCCCTCTCCCGCCATTCCTCCAGTCACGTAACGCAATGCAAGTAAACCAAAAAACCAAATATATATATATATATATATATCCAACCTCAGAAATTCCCGTTTAGGAAAAAGCATCGATTTTGGATGATTGGATCTATTGCACAATATCTATCCTATCCTATCCTATCATATCCCATCATATCCCACCCTACCCCACCCTATCCCATCCGTCTCAGAGGGTTGACTCGTTTGCTCTACACATACAATATGATATGATACGAGACAAGAGCACCACCAATCTCATTTATTTTCATGCCTCCACGCGCTCTCAAGCCCTGTGTCATTTTCCTTCATGCATCTCTTCCTCCCGCTTTCCCCTCATCTGTCTTGCTTTCCCTTTGCTTTTCTCTGGATGCTTGATACTATTTCAAAGAAGAAGAGAGAAGAGCCCAACCATGAACACCACAAACCCTATAAATCCTCAAAGCAAACGCCCTATACAATGCATGCATGCAACCAATTTTCTTTTCTTTCTCTGCACACCCCACCCTCTCGCCGATTCACGCACTCCTCCATCCTCTGTCCCTCTGCAAAAAAAATCTGCGAAAATTCAAAATTCAAAAAAAGGGGTATACATCAAACAACCAAGCTTGGCCCGTACATAAAAAGATTCAAAACACCCCACCTAGCCATCCATCCAAATGACTCCATAACAAATAAGCACCATGCTGAAGTTATATATACTCCCGCCGTATCCATCTTCCAGACCCTACTCCCCATCTACATTCTATTCAAGCCACTACCCGAAAAAGCTCCATCACGTATTCCTCCCCCCAGATTCTGCCGAAGAAACTTTAGCGTCACCTCTATCTTCCGTAGACGCTGTTGCCAAATCGGCAAGACGTTGAAGACCTTGATTTGCTGCTGTAATCATATTTTGGTTATCATCTGTGTTCGAATTTGAACCGGGGCCCGTACTTTGTTGTCCAACAACTTGACCTTGACCTTGACCTTGACCCTGACCTTGACTAATGGACATTCTTCTCTGAGTTTCCAAATTATTGATTAAGAATTCTCTAATCGAATTATCCCACGCAGAAGCAGCGAGACGACCTTCGAGGAAAGTTTTTAATGTAGTTTCTGCGTCCTTCTTGGTGACATCATATTGAAGGAGCTTTGGGAGTGCGAGTGCTGCGAAGGACTTGAAATAATGTGTTAAGGGAGATCTCATGTCGGCATTAAAGGAAAGCTGGCTGACGATGTAGTGAGTGGCTCTCATTTGTTCATCGCAGTCTTCCTGCGGTGTATGAAGGAGGACCAGGAGGTAAGCAGACCAGTAGGCAATATGAAGGACAGGAGAGTCGATGGGTGTGATACCAGAGCTACTGAGATCTTGACGCCATAACTCAAGTTGGGTCTTGAGAAGCCTGGCGTGAAGTCCACGATGAACTGCATAGGGAGGTAGGTCAGTGGAAGCAAGTTTTACTTCCGAGTAATTTCCCATAACAACGGCAAGGCCTGCATCATTAGTAAGAGCTTAGCATATAGGATAAGAGGATTGAACTTACGAACTAAATGGTATGCAACTTCTCCCAATAGAGCTCGATCATCTGGGTAAATTTGTGCAACCGAATCGGGAATTAATACTGGACTAGCTGTCGTTGCAGCATTCCATCTCTCCATCATAATAAGGCTCCACCACACTCGTCGCGCAAGCTTATCATCAGAATCGGGATCGTTGTTGGACATGTCAAGTGACTTGTATGCAAATAATTTTAAAGAGTAGGCAAAACCGACAGCAGTGCCCAACCAAACAGACGGAGATTGGGCTATCTCGCCTTCTTTAATGTCACAAGGTTGATTGTTGGCCTCGATTGCCAACAGCATCATAACCTGAAGATATATAATATTCGTAGAGGAAGAACGGAGGAGATTGGGATCATATGGGGCTGTGGACATGAGCCTAAGAGCGTGTGTAATGCCTTGTGGTTTCAGAGGAATTGCGGTGGGAAATGATCTGATTGCTGCGTATAAAGCCTCCCGAAAGGCAACTCTGACTGGAGCAGCACACGCAGAAAGTCTAGCGTTTATCCCAGCTTTGCTAAGTGAGAGCATAGGATAAGTTGGGTGTATGAACTTGTAGTAACTAAATATTTTTAGTCAACGTAAATGTTATACTTTTCAAAAGTTACATACCTTTCAAGGAGAGAATCGTCAATCCAATCCACAACATCTTCACTATGAGGTAGAGAGGTGTGAGTGACTGCTTCAACAGAGCTACCTACATCAGGCGCGTTAGCCCATTTCTGCTGAGATACCATTAGATTTGGCGAGTAGTTATGCTCTCTGGTAGGTAGTTGAGTAGTACCAGGTAGTGGTGCAGGATAGGCTTGGTTCGGAATGGAAGATCGCGGTTGTTGCTCCTGAGGAATCCAATTGGAATTTGGCCTCTGTTGATACGGAGAAACAAATTCGCCGGCCCCGGAAATTGAGGAATGACCGCGCTTGCGGGTAATTTGCTCAGGGTTCGGAGTCGGAGAAAACTCTTCGGAAGGTCTTTGCAAAATTTCTTGCGGTTGCGGGAATTGAGGCATCTCACTACCTTGTCTTCTTTGCAACATTTCTTGAGGTTGCGGGTATTGAGGCATCTCACTACCTTGTCTCCTTTGCAAAATTTCTTGTTGAGGGAATTGAGGCATCTGATTCTCACTGCCTTGCACTTGACCCTCCAAGGTATTAATACGATCCGCAAGCTCTTTGATGTAGCTATCACTTTGTCAGTGAGTTCTTTTTGCCATTCATGTCTTCTTCCTTTGATGCTCTTACCCTTTGCTTGGTCCGCGTTTCATAGGTTGTCTGCTGAATTGACAGGTAACTCCAACTCTCTTGCAGTTTGAGCATATTTCTTCATTTCCTGGTTCATTGGCATTGCATCTAATTTTCTTGCGCCGACATTCATCACAAGCTCTCGAAACCTTTGATCTCTTCCTTCCAGCTGAAGACAGAGAATCATCTTCATACTGAGGTACCATATCCATATGCCCTTGATTCATCTGTGGATGTCCTCCATGCATTTGATGATCTGGCTGGTATTGATGGTTCAAGTTGACAGTTACTTGACCTCGAGGATCTGGATTTTCGCTCATTCCACGACCCGATCCCATATTTGGCTGCATACTCCGCGATAATTGGGCATCGGCAGATAATTGTTCTGCAAGTTGCAGTTCATCGGGAGTAGGCAAAGGTTGTTGATGCTGATGGGGATGCTGATGTTGATTTGAGGAGCTTGGTCCATAGAAAGGACCACCACCACTATCAGCGGCAGTGGCGTTTGGAGATGGATAGGATTGCATTGTTGGCGCGTCGTTATGATTCATGGTTTTACTTGATCCTCATTGACACAGCAAGGAGCAAGATGGTTAATTCTTCCTAATGGGAAAAAAAGAGGTTAATTGAGGATCCCGATCTAAAGTACTCTCATCCCGAAAGCTGTCCCAGAGTCCTTATAGTTGGAACATTCCCAAACAATGAATTCGCCTTCAATGAACTTACTTGAAAGAATGACTGACAGAGAAGATGTATGCGACTCTAATCAATTGGTTTGCAGTACAGTAAACAATAGGATGCTCACTGTACAATGATCAGGATGTAGCAGATTGTTGCTTTTGATGGAATGATGAATATGGAAATTTTCGGTATGGAAGAACTGTTGTCCGAGAAGCTGTACAAAGTTAGAAAGAAGCTGAAGCAGAGACAAGGTTAACTGGTGGAGCCTCCTTCATACCTCGGCGATAATAAGCTCCGATGGGGGTGAATGTCCAACTCCAACCAAACAACCTGGTAGGGAGAGTGACAGCCAAAACCAAAAGCCCGAAGCCACCAGTCGTAACCAGTAGAGTGCGCCAACCTTTTTTGGTCAATGAAGAAACAAATATTGAATTGAAAGAAAGAAGAAAGAAAGAAAGAAAGCGGAGGTTTCGGATAACCCTCGATGGGAAGGGAAAGGTGGGAGAGGGAAAGGGAAGTAAAAAGTGGCTGTAAAGTATGAAAAAGATAGATAGATTATGGGAGGAGGGAAAATAGATAGATGTACTGTAGATATGTAATGATTGTCCGAGGGCTGATTTGTCTCTCAATATTGAAACTATTTCGAGAATTATCTGAGTTATCTTCTTCTTCTTCTGCTGCTGCTTCTTCTTCTTCTTCAAGTCTCCTCCCGTTTTCAAATTGATGAAGAGAGAGACTCTGCGAGAGAGATGCAATCAAGATGTTGTTTCACCAAACCTGGTTTGTACCCCATCACAATAAAACACTCGGAGAATTAGAAGACCTATCAATAATTAGTTTCCTATACGAAGTACCAATACCAATACCGTATCTTGATGCAATCTTCAAGTCCTCCCTCCAGTTTTGATTTTCGATGTTGTGGTTTATGTTTGCAGATGCGTTGCATCAAGAAGACCCTCCCTCATCCTTCTTTCTAACTCGTATTGTACGAGGATGTAGGTGATGGTCATGATCAAGGTCATGATTGAAAGAAAGCTTCCCTTCCTCGGCTGGCCGGCTGATCTTTCCAGGCCGTGGAGAAGGAGGGGGGAGAGCTCCAAATGTGGAATTATATTATGGGGGAAGAACGGGGCAGGGTGTAAGAGGATTGAGGATATGTACGGAGTATGATATGGAACAATATAAACACGGGCGGCTTAACTGAGAAGCAAACCTCGGAGGATTACTCTATCTGAAAGGAAAATCATGAAATCTTTTTCACATCCATCGACTGACTTGGGGGCCATGGCCACATCTACAAACACTAACCAGCCTCCATGTAAGCTCTCGGGAGCCCTTGCAGAAAGGTTGGGGATGATATCCCTCGTACACCTACCCCTCCCTCCTCATTGGACCTATCGCCATCTGCCCTGCCGATTCCACCTCATTCTTTTGGAGACGAGCACATACATGCATGCATAGGTACATACATATGGAAATCCCTCCAACCTTCCACAAACAACCGATGAAATCTGCACTTATTTGATCACTTGCAGCTCATAGCATGCGCATATCCAGGCTAAACATACCAAACCACATTCAAGCATCTACCTTTCACATAAGGTTAATTCCTGAAGAAAACTCCAGTCTCATCACCCATCACATCACTTTCCCCCTTCTATCCCCAGAAAGAAGAAGCCTGATCTCGCCGGAAGAAGAAATGCTATTGTTCCGTTCAAGCCTGCACCACTGACAGCGTCCTAATCACATCATGCGACGTAAATCCTAAGAACGAAACGTGTGTCCATAATTCCACCCCCGATGTAACGTTGAAGTCACCCATCAGCCTTTTCCAGCGGGGTATGAGTAGCAAATTATGCTAGAAGATGTGACCCGTTCAATATTAACAGGAACGTGTTTGTCTTGGCACCCAGACCAGGACCCTTCACAAATTCACAATTCTTCTTACCTCTCCATCTTACCTCTCCACCCCTCCAACCTCTCTACTCCGTAAGCTCTCCAACCCACTCTCCACCTCTCCATTTATTTCTCTTTCGCCTATTGCGCAGAATGAGGGGGAACTTGAGCTTGCCTAGGTACTTCACTTATTTCACCTACAGGATATATTTCCCCGGCTCGGTAAGATATTTTCGAACACCGAGACCTTTCAACTCAAGCTAGGAGCCTAGAACTGGAAGATATCAATCCTATGAATGTTATTCCCGCTGCCCCCGTCTCTCCCCCAAAACCCTACCTAGATAGTTAGATACTCCAATCTATTATATGAACGTACCGTACCAGTCAGTCCATCAATACAGTAGTAGCATGAATCGACCATGCAACTCCACAAGCGTGTGAGCGACTCGTCGAATCGCACCAATCTCACCTCGGATCGGATCACCACTTGATCAATCTTTTAATAATCTTCAATCCCTATATCATATTCAGTATCGAATATTGTCAACCGTCCTCTCCCTATCTCGATCGTGCTCGATCTCATCATTTCCCTATCGTCGTTTTCTTACCACCCTTTTCGGATACGAATTCGGTCCCGTGAAGTCACATATTACAATAATCCCAAGATCTAATCGATCAGCAGATCTACTGACTTGTTCACAGTAACATTGCGTGAAGCATACTCAAGAGGACAAATGATGCAAGATAAGGCATTTCTCGTATCATTAATTCGGCGAAACTGTTTTGCCTGCGGACATACATGTAACATGGGGTGACACCCGAATCATTAATTTGTGAACGGAAAAACATATAAACGCGAGATTATCACTCTAGTCAGATACTTTCTATTAAGATGCACCGTAATATTTTTGGTCATGCAAGTCATTTATCACTCGGTATTCACAAGAGACGTCTATAAAATGTATTGCCACCGCCAAAAGCTGTTGCCGCCAGTCTGTACTTGAAATTTATGGGAAAGGGATCATCAGCGGCATAGATATCCAGAGATCAGAAATTCGCACAGAGGCCATTTGCCTTTCCACTAGTGTTATTGTCCCCAGACATTCTCCTCATGTCTTCCAATCTCAGTGTTGACCGTGATGGTGTTCGCGGTCGTGAAGTCGGGTATCCAATAGGCAACTGGTTCTTCTGCTGTTGTAGCCAAGGGAAAGTTGTTCTCATCAAATGACAACGGTTGGTTATTCTTAATCTCGTTTGAATATCCTGGCATAGACAGACCATTATTTGAAGGTGTCAAAGGTAGATATCCGTTAGAGCTTCTTTCCATGAATTCATTGATTCCAAGACTACCGATTTCATTGCTTGCAAGCATCTGCATCTGTGACATATCGATATAAGATGACGAGGTACTTAATCTGTATCTATCCATATCCCCACCAGATTCCGACGTATCAAAATCAGATCCGTATTGATTGTTCATCAATCCTGGCCTAGAGGTATCCGAAATGCCAATACAATCACCGACTTCGGATTGTTCACCAGATGTTGAAGTAGTTGTTAGTGGCAGTTGATCAATGCTGGGGAAGTCAAATCCATTGTAGGATGCTGCTTGGCTGTAGGATGAGGCTGCGAGACTATCACTGTTGAAATCTAATCCATCGTAAAGGGACCAATCAATAGAAGCTGAACTGATTCCGGCGGAAAGGTTAGGTTGGTCGAAATCTGTAATTGCCCCGCCATATGCATCATATTGATATACGTTATTGTAATCGTTGGGTATAGGCATATTTGTTAAGTCCAAAGGTGGTAGTTGACCATTCATTTGTTGAAAATTTGTTGTAGGGTTAACGAGTGGTGATGCATGCTCCGACTTGACCATTCGCTGCTCCTGTTGAGCACTCATTATCGAGTCTTTGATTTGAGATTCACTGTGTAAAGTATCGACGGTATTCGTATGCAGTAGATTATCAACCGATCTATTGGCGAGACTCGATGACGATTGGCCATGGATTAAATGTGCCCGGGGTACCGTGTATGGCAGACCGCATTTATGAGCCATGTTATTGTTCTTGTGGACAGGCTTGTGGTGACCATTTGTGAATATTGTCAAATTATTTTCCGATTGGGTAGTCTGCGCACGAGGTCGTCTTGGTTTGGATAATGGTACAGACATCGAAGGGGTTTCGTCAGAGTCGGACTCGGGTACTGGAGCAAGGTGATCACTTTTCAGAGCGCAAGAGCATCGGGCTCCATGGCTGCAACAACAGGTATCTCCTACAATTATGTCAGAAACCGGGGTTGTTGTGCCAGAGGTATCCCGTAGAAGCTCACCCTGTGTATCTCCATTCTCCGGACAGGAACCTTTCGAATGTGCCTTTTCCGAACCGCATTCGCATCGAACGTGTGCTGCTCTGGATTTGCGCATTGTTCGACAATGAGTACATTGTGAGACAGGACGACCCTAAACAAGTTGTTGTTAGCAAGATTGGCACAACAAAGTACAATTAGTATACCTTTTTATTGATGTGTTGCAGAGGTCGATCTGAATGGTGACAATTGCTAACACGATGACCTCTGACGCAAGCATCACAAGCCCACTTTTCTCCGTCGATGATCATCTTGAAAAAAGATACGTCGAGCTTAGGAGAAAGGTGTTTGGGTAAGAGTAAGAGTAAAGTTGGACGACCGTCAACGAGCCGTCCCTGACAATAAGATTGGAAAGAACCACCCTCAAGATGATAAGATCTTAACTGTATGCAGTCCAATGGAACTGCCGAGTCGATAATATCGAGTCGAAGAAATAAAAGTTAAGAGCGAAATAATTGAAATAATTGAAATTCCTCGGGTTATAATATAGTAAAAGTAAAATGCCGCTGCCGTGGTATATGGTATATGTATGCCCTTTTGACTCCAAGTTTGAGTATTTGTTCCAACGCCGGAAAGATGCGATATTCGAGAAATAGAAAGAAGAAAAAGATTGAGATTGAGACTGAGGGGAGATTTTATGATATTTTTTGGGGGGAGGGAGTTTTTTTTTGAGGGGGAGGGGAGATTTACAATGGCAGAGCCTTGCACCGTCTGGCGCCGGCTTAGAACAGCGGGACACCGAGGCCGGCTGGGCTTTACCAAATTATATGGATTATGTTCCTTTGTTTTGGGGATAAGTTGAAAGTTGGGTAAAAGGTATAGAAATCTGGGCGATGGATTGGTATTATATGAGGAATACGGTGACCTTTGAATCCGCTGAAGTTAAATTTGGTGTTGGCAATTGAAGCAAAAACCAAAGACGCAGTTTATGGCGTGAGTGTGAGTGTGAGTAGTTGGTGCGAGGGGGGAGTGTGTGTGTGTGGGAGAAAATGGGAGAAAATGGGTGGGTTGGGGGAAGTTGGAACTTGGTAAGAGTTTGATGAGTTTGATGTTTGTTGCTTGGTGCTTGCTTGGTGCTTGGTGCTCTTTAGTGCTGCTTGGTGGATGCTACCTAGTAAGTACTACAGTCTAACTCGAGTTATGAGGACTCTAAAAAAGTATTTGAAGGGTTATGAAATGAAATATGAATGAAATAGTTTATAGCCTGCCAACATGATTCTGACCTGTAATAATCCATTGTAAGATCTTACCTACACCTCCTCCCTCCTCGAGTATTAATTATTATTCCACCCGATTCATTTTGTTTGGTTTTGTTTGGTCAGTTTCATCGAAGCGAAATAGCATCCTATACTCGAATAGACTAATAGTAGATCGATATCGAGATCGATCCATTATTATTTCATTCACCAACTTCATTATTCGTTCCTTTTTTGACTACAGGATTCCAGCCAGCAGATACTTTCGTTGATTTGGGTCAAGTCAAGTCTAGTCTGGTCCCGGTATACCTAGGTACATACATAGAGTAAGCTTTTGCCCCCTTTGCCAGCGAAATAAAGGAAAATACTCAGGAGTCAGGAATAACCCGATATGGTCTTGTGGTAAGTAGAGCAATAAATATTATCTGAAAAAAGAATTTTCTGCCATTATTACAGTGCGTACCACACATTACTCACTTGCAGACACTACAGTACTACTTTACTCTTACTTTCTTGCAGATACTACCACTACCGGTACTACACTTAACCTACTCATTACCTATGTACCTACTACTCTGTACTCGCTTTTAGACACCTACCGTACTCCGTACAAGATTCAATAACTTACTCAGCACCAATTTTATTAATTGCATTTACGAAGCTTCAGCCTATCAATCAACATCTTATGGTGGCTCCTCTGATCTGGATTTTAACGATCAATCTGAAAATCTGAAATGGTATAGAGTAGGGCTAATGATACCTAGGTACACTTCCTCCGATACACTCACTATCTATCTACTTCCCTGTACAAAGCTTTAACCATCAAATTCTCTTATAATACATATATTGTATGGGTAACCTTGGGTCAAGATCAGGGTAAGAGAGACAGCATCAAATCGGAGCAGAAAGAAAACTGGATTCCACAATCCACAAATTGACATTTAACCAGCATAGCTTTCTTCCCCGGAAACGGTCTTGACCCCATATTGAATCATATTTCTCTTGTTGGCTTGTTGGCTAATAATATTTAAGCGTTTGTATAAACAGATACACAATCAAACAGATGATGTTTTATTTTCCAATAGCCGATTCAACCAACGAAATGACAGCACTTTTTCAGTTATTGCTTCACCACACAACACAATTGAAAATCTCGTCTAATTTGTTTTCAATGAAGGGGTGTTCTATCAAGGCCTCTATCCAGTTTTAAATATTATTCAATGAATGCATCGAGAATCTACCGGTCCACCATCACCCTCGCTCGAATCGCCGCCTTTCAGACCTTGAAAATATACAATTTGGTATAATCAATGCCTTCATGGTTACTGTACACTCTATCCAGGGAAGTTATGCAAGCCATCCACTCATCCTACCACACCTACATATCCCATGAATCTGCATCAACATCAACGACTCAGCCCCAAAACTAACATTCACCCCGTATAATTACCGTTTCTCTTATGAACCCGGATTACAGTAACCTAAGACTGTCGACGTTACATCAGCTTCATGTATCATATTCCAGCTGGCTTGAAAGGATGTTCACGCAAATCACAGTGATGAAGAACATTCGGAACTACTGACGGTACGGGAATAATATACTCCTATCTTAACTCTTAACTTACGACCCTCGCACGCACCACGGTTGACCGGAGGACACAATACCTATCTTTAATAATAATAGCACACCCAATGGACTCTGATCTCCCGAAAATTTTATCTAGACATTCAGTGATCTTATCACTAGTTCTACGGCAGTCGGTAGTCGAGGTCGAGTCCATGAATTTCACATTTTTACCATCTCGAGACCAAAAAACCCCAATAAAGATTCGGTATCACAAGCAAGCCTTCATGCACATTAGCCCTGTAGTGCAATGCATGGTCAATAAGTCCACCAGAATTCTGGGAATTTGACATCGAAATTATAGAATGCTCAAAAAATTTCGTGCTACATACAAATTTTACAATTGCCACGTTCAGAGACGACTGCATGAGAATTTTCGCAAGGGATGAGCTCGCCTGGCGCCTTGAGCATACCCACCGGTGATCGAACGAACTTCAACCCCACGAAAGAACCAAGCCAGACCGAGAGGACCGAACAAAAGTTTGATATGCGTGCTGCGCCCTCTTCGTCATAATATGATTGATCTTTATCTTCATTTGATTGGTGCATGGTACAATATCCCGATGCCACGATTCTCTGTGGTGATGTGAACCGATATTTAGGTGTAATATGATCATCTGCTCACCTGCACTTACTTCCCTCTCGACAATCACACGGGCCGAGACGGACATTTTCTTGTTTACTTACTTTAAAATGATCAGGTATGTATGGTAAAGTAGGTACGGATATTCTCCTGCGGGGGTCAATTGAGCTCCTTATATCATGCATTACATACTCTATGTACGGACATGACTTGCTTGCATTGATCGAATTGATTGTCCCGCAAGCGAAATTTCTACAAGTATCTTAAGGGATAGAACCGAGAATGGAGCGTCATAGTCATGTAGGGTATGTATTCAGGTTTTCTTCAACAGCCATCTCCATCTCCATCCGCCTCTTCAAACCAGACAAGCCGTCCATACATTGGCTATCTTAATATCGTCTCTCGCGATATCCGCCTTCAATTCAATCATCACCAAGCCTTCGTACATTACCTATAGGAATCAACTAATGCAAATGCAACTCATAAGCTCCCAGCTCCGTGTGAAAAACACAACCCCACGCTCACAACTTCCCTCGAGCTCACAAGCTCAATTGCCAACCACAAGGTGAACCTTAAACTCAATCTGTACATCGCTCCGGACTCCGCAAGAAGGAGGCTTGTGAAGTTGTGAATGGTACAAGCAAGCAAGCAAGTTCTCACCGCCGAACGTAGGTACTCGAGGAAGTGCAAGTCCAACGGACCAATAGAATAAATACCTCATTTGTGTCACGTGGACTGCATGTGCACTCCCTGAATCCCTCCAACGGTCCAACCTCGACCTCTCTCCTGGACTCTCGCATGAGTCGCATCGCATTATGAGAAGCTAAATTCTTGGGGGATTTATGGAGATGGGTGCACATGAAATATGCAGTCTTTCGATTATGAAAAGAGGGGTCCCTTCATCTGCTTTTCTGCTTTTCTGCATTGCTGGCGCGCCGTAAAAAGTCTTGTCACCGCACACACTCAAATAGGAATGCCAAATTGTTACATATTTCAGATTCCACGTGGTGCCAAGAGGGCCAAGAGCTGTCTGGCTTTTGATGGCGCGAGTTTCACTATTAGAGATTATGGATGTCACTTAACTGCCGTCGCTTTGGAGATTAAGCTTTTTGGCACTCGGGTAGGGACGCGTAAGTGCGTGTGTGTTGATGAGTGATGATTAGGTAGGTACTTGGTCCGGTTCGGTGTGGTGGTCAGACTAAGGCTAGGCTAAATCAGGATAAAGAAAGCAGGACAGGAAAGGAAAGGAGATGGAAAAGAAAAGAACAGCCAAGAAAACTGTACTCGACTGACTCGATACAATGATCTAATCGTCTCACCATCCCCCTTCAATCGTCTTGTGGAAACTCGAAATCATAGTTACCTACCATCAGAGATATGTGTGATATAGTCTTACAAAAGTCATGAGTATGTACTGTGGCGTGCGTAGATGAGTCTAGGTCCTTGAGTATCTTGAGCTTTGAGCTTTGGTCTTTGGCTTGCTGCGGGTATCCATTGGTAGGTACCTACATACATTCAAAGACTTATATTTAGGTTCTGAAGTACAGACTAATTTAGCTAGAGTACGGACGAGTAGTTCGAGTCGTTGGTGCATTGCATGATTTGCATTGACTCAGGACCCCTTTCCGTATTACCGAACACTACACTACAGTACACTACACTACACTACACTACCTCGATTACTCGCAAGCAATTCAACGAATGAGCCCCCACGAAATCTACAGGATTCACATCGCACAAGCTCGTTACACGGTACCGAATTGTGAGATGTGACGCCGACTCCGGCTGTCTTATGCGAGAGGACTCACTTTCGAGTCACTTTGATGCATCACAAGATGTGTGTATGGGCATCCAAAAATGATGTGCGAATTATCGTTGCAGGTGCTTGTTTCAGCCATGGTATGTATTAGTACTACGAGATGAGGTATCATAAAATGGATAAAGCATATCCTGTAAGTAACCCGCCCCTTGGGATTGAATCTTTGTTTCCTCTCTTTCGTCTCTTATGACTTTCCTCCCTATTCTCTCCTTGCAAATCCTCCATATCTGATTTTTCTGTGGCAAATCCGAGCTCGGAATGCCTTCCCTTGTTTCAATGTTTTGTTCTCTGTTCATCCTAATCATATCATCCGCTCCATCTTTCCCAATATAAGTTCAAGGGGATGGGCTCAAGAAGTCTTCTTGGTGTTACCGTTGGTAACATGAACGGACTTTCCTCGACGGCGCTCATAAACCTGATAGAAGAAGAAGATGGCGATGAGGGCGCCGATTATCACTATATTGTCTATTTGAAGGGGTATAGTCAGCTTTGATCAAATTCCCGTTAAATTTTTACTTCTCATCATTTCCTTCTTTCCAACTTTTGCATTTTCTCACAACTCTCCCAAAAGAAATTTAATGTAAGTCGGCGAAAGGAGAGGAGCATCACATACCCAAAAGGAACTTGAGCAATCCCTCGAAAGTCTGCGCGATACCAGCAACAGCAGCACCGATGGCAGAGAAAAATGCATTGATGACACCGAGAATGGTGGTGAGGATGGATTGGAAAATGGCGATGATGGAATTGAAGGCTGCGAGGATGGTGTTGATGATGGAGGTGAAGAGTTCGGAGATGGATTCGAGGACGGCGGGCATGGTTGCTGGCTGTTGTTTGGTTTGGGTTATTGGGAGAGTGGTTACTTGGTTTGGTTGTTTGGTGGTCTGAAGTGCGATGGAGATTTGTTACTTCGATTTTCTTGAGGATAGTGTATTGTATTATATTGGAGGTAAAATAGATAGATCGTGGAATAGAAGAAATAGAATATGTGGCGTCGCCAAGTCAAGTTACAAATGGATGACCTCATCGCTGCGAACAAACAAACGAAAAACAAAACATAATTTTCGCTTGCTCTTGAAACAAGAACTACCAGGTCCCTTCCTTCCTTCCTGTCAAATTATATGCTGGAAACATCTGCGTCATATCGAAAACCTGTTTACAGACAGCTCTAGCTCTGCCTTACCAGCAACCTCAGTCAGATTAGGCGTCCGTTTACGAGTACCTAGGAACGTTGTTGATATTGATTGATTTGATCAACCCGTTTCCGCATTCCTCATCCTGCCATTTGGGTATCCCTCTCATCTCATATCATGGCTAAAAGTAGCAGGGCAAGATCAAATACATCGGGCACGAAACGAAAACATGGATGGCATTTTCACCAAATCCTATCCTTCATCGGGATTCAGGATTATGTCGAAATCCAAAATTCCCCAACCAACCAACCAACATAAGTCCAACATAAGTCCAACTTCCAATATGCAAATGATTTAATATTAAATGATTAGATCGATGATCCTCACAGGGGTTTCTTATGACGAGCATTGATCAATGCTCGTCATCGCACGCAAGGGGGTATTGATTGATTGTTGTAATTGTAACTCTTGTGGGGGCGGGCGCTAACGGGATTGGCGGCTTGGCGTTTGGGTGTTTGGCATTTGGAAACGGAATTGAAGATTTGAAGATTTGAAGGGGCGGGAGTAGAAAAGTTCGTTTGCGGATAACATTGAACTTCATCTTTCGACGGGGTTAGAAAAGTTTCGAAAAGTTGGGAGTTTTCGTGGATACAATTTATTGACTGGTTTTCGTTGGTGGGATTTTTAAGTGGATGGGGATGGTTCCGGTCGCAGCAATTTCTTAATTGATATCTGATTGGGATAAGTAAATGAAGTAGGATTGCAAGATTTACACGTGGTTGAGAGAGGAGAGGAATCGATCGGAATCCGAATCTGGACGCGACACTACAAAAGGAAAGAAAATGGCGCCATCCCAACAACTTCCCAAAAATTGGCCTCCTCATATTCCATACCTCACAGCGCCCATCTACTGCGCAACGCTAACAGCCTCGCACTTAAAAATTCTCCGAACCCGCACCTCCGAGTCCCTCCCGATCCCGCCCTCACATCCCAAAGGACCGTGTCCCCTGGTTAAAATCACGCCTATTAGCGATCCCTCGCATCCTGCCCATGGACAGTGCGGGTTATTCGCGACCCGGGACTTGAAGCCTGGAACGTTTGTTTTGCAGTATTTGGGGGAGGTGCATGGGCCGAGTGAAGCGGGGGATGAGAGGTTGAAGAGGGAGGTTGAGAGGCATGAAGGGAGTGATTATGATTTGAGTTTGGATCGGGAGGGGCGGATTGGGGTGGATGCGCAGGGGAGGGGGAATGAGGCGAGGTTTATTAATGATTTTAGGGGGGTGGGGACTGGTGGGGAGAGGGCGAGGGTTAATGCGGAGTTTAGGGAGGTTTGGGATGCGGGGAGGGGGGAGAGAGGCGTCGGGGTTTGGGTTTTGGGGGAGAAGGCTGGAGCCGGGAGGGGGAA